>JAFVLL020043175.1:0-22816 GCA_021397915.2 Tor tambroides
TGTGTACTGTGTATATTTATTATGTATATATAAATACACACACATACAGCATATATTTTGAAAATATTTACATGTATATACATTTATATTCTTATTTTATATTATATATAAATATATTTAATATAAAAACATAACATATTTTTCTTAAATATACACATGCATGTGTTTGTATTTATATATACATAATATACACAGTACACACACATATGTAAACAAACTTTTATTTTGAATGTGATTAATCGCGATTAATCGTTTGACAGCACTAATATATATATATATATATATATATATAAAATATTGTAATACAGAATTCTTTGCATTTTTACTAAATTTTTCTTTTTAAAAACAATTTTTTTCATATAAAAAATTCTAAAACATTTTAAACAAAAAAGTTAATTTCTCTATATACATTTTATCTGTATACAGAAAGAAAAATATTAAATATCATAAATATTAAAGTAATACATGTTTAAAAAATTATTATATATCTCCAGTTTTGCTAGACATATTTAATATTTAAATCAAATTATACATGTATCTATTTATCAATCTATAACCTTATTTATTCTCAGATAAATGCCGATGTGGTATATATAAATAACTCCATAAACATACTTTTGCTGGAAATATTTGATATGTATATCAAATGCAATATGAGTGTGCATTTATATAGGCCTATATATAAAAAATTAACTCCATAAAAGACATTTTTGCTACAAAACAATCTACAAAATGAAACAAAATTGAGGTTTATCACATTCTTATTGAAAACTATTACACAAGGCATGCTTGCAAATTCCACAAAATTCTCTCTCTTTCTTAAAATCTTTTATGTCAGTCAAGTACACAATATTTTGGTGACAACTTTTGCATCAACAATGAAAAAGACAGAAAAGCAAATATTTACTTTCTCAAGTCATACACTACTATATACATTTTTTAGATGTAAAATTGTGAGTGACAACAAAACGCTGACCTGAAATGTAAAATGCTAAATCTGTGAATTGACCCAAAAGTCTCACACGGGCCTTTAAGTAATAACTCTGCGAGGCTGCTTAATCTGCTCTCCATGCAATTATTACACAGGCAGTTGATCTTGCAAATGAAGTATAATAATTCCAACCTATCAACTCACAATATGTTTAAAACCCAAATTAGCAGTTCACAAAAAGTAGGCGTGTCCTATAAACCTATACTACAGTAAAACACATCACCTGACACCCGAATATGCACAAAATCATTCTAATTCCTGTGCTATAACTACACTTGTCACACAGGAACCACTGTGGAAAGTGAAAAACATATTAATAAAGATTATGTGAGTGTGTGTTCCGGATTTTTTACTTCTTGTAGTCGGCGCTGAAGAGGCTGAAGGCGGCCCCGCCGCTGCTGATGCTCACGGGGATGCTGCTGTTCTCCTGCGCCGCGTCCACACCGGACTCCACCGAGCCCTGCTCGTTATACGACACGCTGTTGGCGGACATCCCGAGCATTTACCCCGACTCAACCTTATTTATCCTCCGATAGACACGGATGTGCTTTAACAATGCTGCGATTCTAATTTTCACTGAATGAATTGAAAGAAAAAAACTTTTTTTACTCCTGACATGCAACTTTTTCCTCTTCCACGGAGAGTCGGAAGTGAGCTGGAGTTAAGTCACATGACCGTCACATGACAGCAGCATGACGAAGACCGAAGACCAAACACACACACTCTCTCTCTCTCTCTCTCTCTCTCTCTCTCTCTCTCTCTCTCGCATATCTCCCTTTTTTCTTGTTCTGAGATTATATATATTCCATTTAAAATATTCGTATTCATTTTTATACATTCATTTATTATCGTATTTTTTTATCTCATTTTATTATACCATTAATTATTAATTAGATTACAGCTCACAAACTTTCAAATTAAAAGAGAACTCTTTCTAGTTTTTTTTTATTAATAATATTTTTTAATCTGCAATCCCACAATCACAAACAAACCTCAAACTAAAAAAAAAAATAAAGCCCAGTTTTGTCAGAAACAGCATCTGCCCAATTTGGAAGATTTACCAAATAACCATTTAAAAAAATTTAAAATAAATAAATAAAGCAATATAATATTTTATCATTTATATAACAAATTATATAACAAATAATCATGTATTATATTATTTTTTATTACAACATTATTCTTTAATGAATATTTAATGATTTTTATCCTCTTTAACTTTATGCTGTTATCAGTAGCGTGCTGAAGACTAAACACACATCCATCTTCTTTCTTGTTCTACGATTATTTTTTACGTATTTGTAGTCATTTTTATAAATTCATTTATTTTTGTATTTTTATCTCATGTTATTATTCTCATTAATTATTCATTAGGTTAAGGCAACTATAAGAGAACTATTTCTGTTTTTATTTATTAATAATCTTATTTTATGATCGTAATTAATTATTAAATACACCCCAAACGTCCTCTCTCTCACTCTTTGTATTTTTATGTTTTTCTTTATTAATTATTTAACGGAGCATTAAACTTTCTTAAATGGGAGATGTAACATTTTGTCAGCCCCTTACAAAAAAGTACTGTGATGGTTATTATGATATGATTATCGATGTAATACCGTGCTACCTTTGATATAATGTAATATATAATAAATAAATAATATATTAATAAATGATGTATAATGTGAGTATACGATACGCATTTTTTTTTCCATTTGAAGTGCCCGAAAACCCGTAGCGATTCTCATAATAACCAGCAGATGGCGACAAATCCTGATTAAAAATATTAGTACGTGTCCTGTTTTTGTCACTTGCTGCTGATGAACTAAAAGACCATATTTGTATTATGTCAGCATAATAAGTGGCCCATTTCACTTATATATTTTACATACCATTTGAATAAAAAACGTGACTTTTCTAGCTTTCTATCTGCAACAAAACCCTCCCAAGCTCAATCACTTCTTTACTTCACCTCTTTCTTTTCTCCAGACTTCCACGTCTGACCCTTTCTTTTCTCCTCGGCTCTGTTTTCTTTTCTTTGTTTTCTCCTCACCTCCATAAATGACCCTAAAGTCACCTTTACTTTGTAAAGCTTTTTGAGAAGTCAAGAGTTTCTCTTTAAACCGGAGCAATCAGATGATTGTTGACCAGAGCTGTAGTGTCTCATTGTAAGACATGTACCTTCAAGGCTCTGAACATCTGAAACAGGTATGGCTGTTTATCTTGTAATGTTTATGGAGCAGAAGGCCAGAAGTCTGACGGTCTCAGGGTCAGCTAACAGACGCGTTTACAGTGCTTAAGGGAAGACAACATTGAGCTTTACATCAGCTTCAGATTTCACTGTGGCTCATTATGACTTCATAGATTACCTCAAAATAATTACTGCTGACCGTAAAAATATCTGAGGTTTAAGGGTTCATGAAGACACACACACTTAGAGAAGGGGAAAATATGACTTTATTACTGAAAAAACAACACAGCAGATCAGATTATTAAGAAAAAAATCCCACACCCACAAACAAACCTCAAACCTGTGCAATAAAGCCCAGTCCTGTCAGAAATAGCAAACAAAACTGCCCAGTTTGGCAGATTTACCCAAATAACCATTTTGTAAAATAATAGTATTGTATAAATGTAACTCTAAAATGTAAATGTAACTCTTAAAACCTATTTAAAGAATCTAAATTATTTTACATTAAGCAATTATATATATAATTTAATAACCTTAAATAATTATAGTAATATTTGCAATTTAATAATATCTTTATAGCAATATCAACACTAAAGAACCAAATGAACTACGATAAAACAACATATACACATTTAAAAAAATATATGCATGCAACAAAAATTATTTAAAAAATATTTTATTGAACAATATTTATTCACATCCATTTAAAGCATTTCTTCCTCATTTCATCTGCTATTAATCAACAAACATTCATCTGTTTGTCATGAAGACATTTATTACCACTTTCAAGCTGCACAAATCAGACCAAATGTCTGTTCTTACAGTGAAAGCACTTCCCTGTCAATGTGTTTATAAAGGACTTTCAGCTTATTTGTGATGAATTATGATAATCTGGGTACTAAATTATGAAAATACACTGACTTGAAGCAAAGTCTAAGCATGTCATCCATTCATACACTGATTTCCCTGAAGAGTGTAAATATTGTGACTATGTTCTGTCTGTTTGAGCCAGTGGGATCCGTAATACTTGTATTATTAAAATTATTATACTAGAATTAATGAAATATTAACAATATAACAGTTGAACACTTAAACAGAAATCATTCTCTCACTGTTTCTGACTTGGAAACATACTCTCCGCAGGGTGACAGAGATATGTTGTTCATCACAGATAGAACGATATAAAGAAACACAAGAGATATGGCTAGAGGTTTTTCTCTGGAAGAAACAGGAAACTGAGATGCCATTTCCTGATATTCCCGTTCATGCTTGGCAGTTTGTGGCACAGTTATCCGACTTCAGCTGAGCTGGAAATATAAACACGCTGAACATGTTTTTGTTCTTTTCCCTTTCCCTTCATTTTGTTCCTTTCAAGAAAATAGGGCTTTTTTCTAGAAAAAAGTGAAAGATGATTTCCTGTTGTCAAAGAATGAAGTACTTTGAAGGTTTTGAAAAAATGAAACCAATTCTAAAAGCAAATTCTAAAACATGCAATGAGTGGTATTTCAGATTTGATGTGAGGAAGTAAAATGTTTAAAAAGTCTTGTTTTTGTGCATAACAGATCCTGATTTAGACGCTGGGTTGATATGTAAGGATCAGATCAGTATGTGTGTGTGTGGTATTGTGTGTGCTTGTGTGCGCTGAAGTGTGATTAAAGAGTGATTAGCAGCTGAATGTTCATGAATTGCTGTTCAGAGAGGTGAAGCAGAGAGAGCAAGAGCTCAGCATTAACCCTTTCTCTGTCCCTCTGTCCTCTGGCCTCTGCACTCTTTCATCTGTCCTCCTCTCTTCCTCTGTGGAATCTCAAGATTGTCCTGTCAGTTCATTCATCCTCAACCAGTCAAGCTCTAGTGCTAAAAAAACACTAAACACTTCATTATGCACACCATTACTGACTACACAAAACAACTGCATACTTCACTTTACAAAGGCACAGAAAACATAATATTTGCAGCACACTTCACATTAGTAAAAATACACAGTACTAATAAAATACTATAAAAAAAAACAATACTGTTGCACACTTGCCCTACACACACTAAGGTAAACCACTATACCCATATAGCATAAAAATATCATTTTCAATATTTTAATATATAATACAGATTAATATATATATATACATACATACATACATACAGTAAAGGTATTTATTTATTTATTTTACCCGTTCAAACTCATTTTTTACAAATATATTTTGGCATTTGAAGATTGAGCAAAATAAAGGTTTCGTTAGGAAAATATATTTCCTTCACTGTGTTGTTTGTAACATACATTTAGCATATGAAATGTTTTGGACAGACAAAAAATATATTTCTTTTGCTGTATGAGTATCTAGAGTAGATCTACATACAGATGTTTTTTTTTTTCTTTTGAATGCCATTCAAAAATAGTAGTTTATTTGCAAGCAAAAATATAAACTGTAAATATTTAATGTTATAGTAGATGGGTCACCAGTGCCAATTTATTCATTTATTTATGTTTATTATAATTTTTTTTCTGTACTATATGTTGACATTTTTTTCCAATAGGGGGAGAAATTAATTTATCTATATAGGTATTTATAGATCAGCATATTTATTTAAACATATAAATATTTATTTTATTTATTTCAATATTTAAATTCTAAAAAAATGGAAATAATGTATTTCAAATAGAAATTCAAATAGATTCACACAGGCTTAAAAACACAGGTGTCACTGAATTATGTTCTTTCTCTTTTTTTTGCATTAAGGAATTAAGATGCTGATCTTTTGATCTTAAATCTGCTCCTTTGGGAACACAGATTTTCCTTTGGGCTCATCCGCTGCACCTGTCCTCCCTCACACACTCACACACACACACAGAGACAGTGATTTATTGGGGGTCGAGTGCTGTGTTTGTAAACAGACTGTGGGTCACGTAACCTCAGAGAGCCTGACTTCTTATCTACACCACACACACACACACACACACACACACACACACACACACACACACACTCAGAAGGAGAGAGAGAAACTCAATTGTTTTACCATCTCAAAGTGGGACGGTGTTCACAGCAGAGAAGCACATGAATCAGACTGTCCTGATGATAAATGAAGGGAAGACTGTCGGAAGTGAACATTCGCTACAGATAAATGTACACACCTGTTACACATATGCAAAGAAACACACAGACTATCAAACAACATCATGAAGATCTGCCCTGAAAAGACAGAGAAGCCAAAGACTAGACAAAATAATTTTAAAAACTGAATTTGAAGACACCAAAACATAACCGACTTGTTTAAAACAGTGCTTCTCAACTGGTTCAGGATACAGATTTCCTATAGCTCATTGTACAAAAGTAAATAAAAATCAAACATTTAAATCAAACACTAACTGAGACTTTACGATGGGCTCTTTTGACCATTAAGAAACCATCTAGCAACCACATCCAGAGTTCAGTTTAAAGGTTGATCCACTAAACCAGGGCCAAGAGAGAGTTTCAGGTCACATGCACTGCAAACTTAAACATTTGGATTTCTGTGATGTTTTGAATTTGTTTTGTTTTGCATATTCTGCTGAATTTGGTTGATACCAGAAAAAAGTAACAACAAAAACAGGTAATGTTATCTAGCTGGCTAACACAGAGCTTGTAGAAATAATATGACAATACACAATATGGGCTAAATAGTTCTTTTAATATGTTTTTATACATTTCATGAATGCCTGGTCATTATTGATATTATTCTGTGACATTTTGAACAATTGTCTCCCTCAATTATCTCTTCTAACTGCTAATAATGAATAAACATTGTGAAAACATTGCAAATTCTTGTTTACCTGAAACCCTTCAGGGCTGATGGGACAGTTTTGAAATGATGTTGTTACTGGAAGGTGTCACACTTCCGCTGACAACATCCATTTTTGCCATGGAAAAACAAAATCCATGCACATACAAAGTCGCTCATAAAACACGTCCCAGAATGCAAAGGGGAAATGATGTACGGTGGACAGGATGCGGTGAGGATGTGAGTAAGTGTGCAGAGAAACTCCCGAGGAACCTTTAGGGAGTAGGAGAGAAATGCCAACCAATAACTAACATCATCAACAGCCACCGGCTAAATTTACACCTCAGCAGGAAGTGACCTCATGGCCTACATCCTGTCCTGTCTCGCGGCTCTTTTACCCCGGACAGGAAAGAACCACCCAGTGCACATGACCTTTACGTGACCTCCAGCGCCCTATACGTTCTCTCGTCGTGCTCATCCAGGCCTCGTGAGGGTCAGGAGTGTGTGTGTGTGTGTGTGTGATTAGTTTTACATCCTGAGGGCCATCAGACAGGATTTCACAGCTCTGTAACTCTTAAGAGTCTCTCTTCTCTGTTGCCTCTTTTCAAAATGATCTGTATGAAAGTCCATGTAGATATTGAATGACAGGCTGATATTAAAAACCTCACTCACAGTTACGTGATTTTGACCCTGCAGGCTTAAAAGAACAAGATGGATGTGACAACGTGTAGAAAGAATCTCCTTAAAGTAGCAAGAGAAATCTATAGGGGGCAGACAGAAAGAATATGGCAACTCTGATGCATTTATATTAATATTGCAATCTGGTAAACTGATCGTTCTGGTCCAGATCTTTGCTAAGCTGAAGTTGCAGGGCAGAGTTTACTAAACTTGAACTTTGTAACGCAACAGAGGGTGAAAGTGCTTGCATTTCTAGTCTCCTGTGTTCACATGGATATGACTGGAATCTTCCAGCTTAAGTATCATGCTTGAATTTTGCTTAATAAAATAATGTTTTGATGAAAAGGGTTTCCTTAATATTTGTAATTTTAAGTAAATATTAATACTGTAATATTAATATAATGTTACATATTTGTTTAATAATAATAATAATAATAATAATAATAGAGTTGTGTAATATACAAATATAACTTATATTTGTATATTCTTAAGCAATAATAATAATAATTTATATTATTAACATTTCTAAAATATTTAAGGTTAATTAAATTAATATAATATTTAGAATGAATATATATATATATATATATATATATATATATATAATATTTAGAATGAATATATATATACATATATATATAATATTTAGAATGAATATATATATACATATATATATAATATTTAGAATGAATATATATATATATATATATATATATATATATATAATATTTAGAATGAATATATATATACATATATATATAATATTTAGAATGAATATATATATACATATATATATAATATTTAGAATGAATATATATATATATATAAAATAAGCAATATATTTACACTCAGTCAAGCTACAAATAAAGAAAGAAAGAAAGGATGGATGGATGGGTATAATGATTCAAAATATAAAAATTTTAAAATATATATAAATAAATAAATATAAATTATATATGCACATATTATATTATATTTATTATGTAATATATAATATTGATAACAAAAAGAAATGTATATAGCTGTGTAATGTACAAATATATATTTTAATATTTATTTGTATAATAACTTGCAAAAATAATAATTTATATTATCAACATTAAAACAGTAAAATATGCATTAATATGGTTAACATGATCTATTTAATATTTATAATTAATATTATATAAAATATATAAAACATTTATTTTTAATAGGCAATATATTTACACTCAAAGTCAAGCTACAGAGACAGAAAGAAAGAAAGAAAGAAAGAAAGAAAGAAAGAAAGAAAGAAAGAAAAAGAAGATGGGTATAATGATTAAAATATAAAAACGTGTATAAAAATGTACATACACTATATATGTTATATATAAATAAATATAAATAAATTTTACATTATATTTATTATGTATTTTAAAATATAAATATTGTTTAAAAAAGAAAGAAATGTATAAATACATCTAAATAAAAATAAATGTATACTTTTACATTACATTATGTATACTTCTTTTATATTTATATGTATTTATATATTTCATTCTGATTTTAAAGATATTCATATTTATTTTATATATATATATAAAATCTTTACACATAAAAGATTATATAAATTGAATCTTTCAAAACAAAATCTTTCAAAGTACAACATAATAAGTAAATAAATCACTCCCCAGTTATGGAAGAGTCGCTATATAGAGTATGGAGGTGATTTTATGATGACTCACATTAGTTAAATATTTTCTCAGTCACACATGATTAACTAATAAAGCTCATGGATTGGGTTCAGAGGCAGCGAGAGAGAGTGTATCTGTGGGAATATGTCTGTTTTAAGGTCTTTGCCATCTGGGTCCACATGCTGAGAGCAGGAACAAAAGGCCAAGAGAAGGAAGTTACAAGCAGAGGCGACCCAAAATAACGAGTGAAAAGAAAAACAGCAGGAGGGAGAGGAAGACAAATATATAAATCACAGGTGGAGCTGAGACTAGACGCTACGACATACACCTGACAACACAGAGTCACAGAACCACTCCAACACACACTCCTGTGTCCAGATCTGTTTCTGTGTTACTGTTAACACAGAGTAAATCAACCCACTCCCACACAAACACAAGCACACTGGACGGGAACAGAGGTCATTCACCGCAGACTAAGCATGTGGGGTGGATGTGATCCTGTACAGCGGCCCCAAAAATCAATGGGACACTTAAAGGAATAATTCAAACAAAAATAAAAATGTGCTGAAAATTTACTCAAGATGTAGATGAGTTTGTTTCTTCATCAGAACGGATTTGGAGAAATTTCACATTGCTTGCTCACCAATGGGTCCTCTGCAGTGAATGGGTGCCGTCAGAATGAGAGTCCAAACAGCTGATAAAAACATCACAATGATCCACACCACTCCAGTTCATCAATGAATGTCTTGTTAAGAAAAAAGTTGCATGTTTGTAAGAAACAAATCCATCATTAAGGCATTTTAACTCTATCCATAATATTGCTTTCTCCAATGAAAATGTAATTCTGTCTGAATCAGGAGAGAAATATGCACAGATCAAACACTGTTCACAAGCAAAAACAGTCCAAAACAGTTCTAAACAAAAATATTGGTGGATTTCAATGTGAGACGACAACAAGGGATGTACTTTTTCCACTGAAAGAAACGTTGTTATGAATTATGGAGTCGTATTTTGGCCAGAAGCGGTGGTTTAAAGTTTAAAAGCCTTAATGATGGATTTGTTTATTACAAACACGCAACTTTTCTCTTCACAAGATATTAATTGATGGACTGGAGTGGTGTGGATTAATTGTGGATTATAGTGATATTTTTATCAGCTGTTTGGACTCTCATTCTGACGGCACCCATTCACTGCAGAGGATCCATTGGTGAGCAAGGGATGTGAAATTTCTCCAAATCTGTTCTGATGAAGAAACAAACTCATCTACATCTTGGATGGCCTGCAGGGTGAGTAAAGTTTCAACATTTTTGAGGCCAGTGGATGTTTATGCAATTTAACAGATTACAGTCTCTTTGTGCAATCTTAAATTGATGATCAAATAATAAAGCATCCAATTTGATTCACTTTCTCCATGATGTCACCATCATTTTGTGTTTGACTGCGGTGTACCACAGCCGTTTGCTTTTTGTGTAACATTAGCAGCGTGTGTTTTGCCATCCTGAGTGAAATCCTATCCTCTGCACGCTGTCTGCATAACACTTCTTCAAATAAACTGCCTTCAGCTTCTTCCTATATATGCCGTGTTTAGTATTACTGATATACTATTATAGCTGTTGTTAATATTTTGAATTAGATTTTATTTTTATATTTTGCTTTCATTTTCATTTTAATTGAAGTTTAAATTTAAATTTTAGTTTATATAAATTTTTGTAATGTTTCAATGACTTGTACATACACTATATAGACAAAAGTATTGGGACACCCCCTTCTTTAGAACAGAAAAATGCACTTCCAAATCTGTGGCAACAACGATGGGAACATAATTCATGTATTTAAAAACTGTATTTCCATCTCTGTTGCAACAGTTTTGGAAGTGTCTAAGATGACTGTACCCATATGTACAAGTCATTGGTGTTTGGTGATGAGTTTTTGGCTCAAGGTCACACCAGAGGTGTTAAACTGGGATTAGGACTTGGTTTTATGCAGACCAGTCAAGTTCTTCCACACTGACTCAATCAATCATTTTCTTTTTGAACCTTGCCTTATACACAGAGGCACTGTCATGTTAGAATAGAAAAGGGTCCTGTCCAAACTTTTGCTATAAAATTAGAAGCACACAATTCCCTAGAATATCATTATATGCTTAAACATTAAGATTTATACTCATGGAAATTACTAAAGTAGTCAAACCTGTTCATTAGAAGGGGGCGACCCAATACTTTTGGCAATATAGTGTATATCGCGTCTTGTGAAAAAGTTCCCACAGAAAGGTCATGAAACCAGGTAGCAAAAATCTAAATTCAAACAGCTGATGGTAGCCACTGACTTCCATAGTATGGGAAAAAAAACTTTAGGTTGAGTAAATATGAGTAAATAGTAAAAATCACTATCATGGACTTTTACATTAACTGTTCCCACCTGGTGGAATGACCTGCCCAACTCAATCCCAGCAGCTGAATCCTTAGCCATCTTCAAGAAAGGCATCTCTTTCATCTTTATTTGACCCTCTAACTCTAATACTCTCTATTCTAATTCTATTTTGTCTATTTGTTTTTTTTTATTTAAAAAAAAAAACGCTTGACCCTTTAAGACTTGCACACTATTTGTTTTCTAACTACTTGTTCTCTTAAAAAAAAGCCTCTAACACTAGCTTTCTCTATTCTTTTTCTATTCTATATATTTGTTTTCTTTTTATTTATTATATAATTAACAACAAAAAAAAAACTTTGCTACATGTACTGCATTAGGCTAACTGAGACTTGTCATAGCACCTACATACTATTGCTCTTTTGTTGATTTTGATTGCTTCCATTGTCCTCATTTGTAAGTCGCTTTGGATAAAAGCGTCTGCTAAATAACTAAACGTAAATGTAAATAATGATTGAATTTTCATTTTTCAAGGAAATATCTCTCTCAACTGGAGATGATGTGAAATTGAAAGTCAATGGCAGCATATCTGTGGTGGGTGTGTTTCAGGATTCAGTATTGTTGGCCACACAGGAGGGCAGCAATGCTGACATCACTTCCTGTCTTTGTTCCTGACGTTATTTTCAGGCTTTGGAATGGAATTCCTCAGAGACATGAATGTAAAGGCCCAGAACAACTAATGTCTAAAAGTCTAAACTCTATCAACATCTTGTTTCATTCTTGTCCACTTCTTTTAATGCATACAGTTGTCATGTAAACATGAAATATGGTGTTTGAGCATGTGTTTAGGTCAACATGACTCTGTATTTTCAGTATTCATAGTCTGTGTGTGAGAGATGGTTCTGTCTCTGTAGGAAACGTCTGTCAGCACTGAAGTGATTTGAGGATTACTGCACATTTTCCACCCAACGTTAATATCACTGTGTGTGTGTTTGTGTGTGTGTGTGTGAGAGAGAGAGAGAGAGAAAACATAATTCTTTCTGTTAAACAAACCAGCACACGTTTTTGTATTGTGCAATTTAAAATGAATTTAACATGCATTTTGCATGCGCTAAAAACATAAAACTACATGTTATTTGCTTTGTTTTTTTTCATATAGTAAGCGTGAAATCCATAAACTCAACACTGACAGCTCAAACTGAAAGCACCTTGAGACCATCAATACCAAAGTCTCCCTAAAACACACTCACACACTGTGCACCTCACAAAGTCACACATCCAGGGTGCGAGGTTCATTAAAAACGTATCAAACTGTCACTATCTTTGACTTTCTGTCAGCAGAACTATTAACTAAAATAACACACATGCACACACACCTGGGGGAATTATGGTAATGCATAACATACATCATAAACACAAACACACAGGTCAGTTGTTTAACTGAATAAAATGCATGACATTACAAGTCCGGGCAAGCAGATATTTGCATATGAATACTAATGAACCTCTGATTGGTTCCTTATGGAATTCATAACAGCACAGACAGCCAATCATGTGTGAGAATTAGCACTGAGATGAAAAGCATGACCTCTGATTTGTTGTGTCAGCACCTGAGCAGCAATAACACGCGTGAATGAAAACTGAGCAGCCAAACAGTTTTCTATTTGAATATATTTTAAAATGTAATTTATTCCTGTGATGGAAAGCTGAATTTTCAGCTTTGTGACACTCCAGTCTTCAGTGTCACATAATCCTTCAGAAATCATTCTAATTTGCTGATTTGCTGCTCAAGAAACTTTTTTTTTTTTTTACTAGTATCAGTTTAAAACAGTTGTGCTGCTTTATCTTTGGAACGTGTGGAATATGTGGAAACTGTGATACATTTATTTTGAGGATTATTTGATGAATAGAAAGTTCAAACAAACTGCATTTATTTTGGGGGAAAAAAACATGACTAATCCCAAACTTTTGAATAGTAGGGTATACATATATATTATTTATTTATATTCATATAAATATATTTTCTATAATATTTGTCAACTCAAAAGAACAGCATTTATTTTTGTAATATAAATCTTTTGTAACATTATAAACTTTATTCTGTCATTTTTGATGCATCTTTTCTGAATAAAAGTATCTTACCAACCACAAACTGTTGAACAGTACTAGTTCTAATATGATCTGTAACTTTTGACAGACTGCCAGAAGTAAAGATCTTTACATAAAATTGGATTAAAATGATCAATTAAATAAGAGATGAAAACTGAATTAAACATGCAACATAGTGAGACCATGTGACAACAAATCTGAATACTACTGTCGAAATACTTCCATACTGAGTACTGTTATATTTATACTTTTTTAGCACTCTAGGCAGTATTTAGTAAGCACTATGTAGTATTAACTGTGCAGTAAGCATGTTAAATAAGTGAAAGAAGCAATGGGAGAGTTTAAAAAACACTTGTCACTGCTGGAAAAGTGAACATACTATCCACTACACGTGTGTGTGTGTGTGTGTGTGTGTGTGTGTGTGCGCGTTTTTGTGAAAAGTCAGGACATAGATTTGTATAATGACAAAGGTATGACATAGGTATTGTAGATTTGTATAATGACAAAGGTATGACATAGGTATTACAAGGAGAAGGTGACTTTTCAGGACATTACCCCATGTCCCCACTTTTCAAAACGCTTATAAATCACACAGAATGGAGTGTATTGAAAATCTAAAAATGCAGAAAGTTTCCTGTAAGGGGTAGGTTTAGGTGTAGGGTTGGTGTAGGGCAATAGCACATACAGTTTGTACAGTATAAAAACCATTACGCCTATGGGATGTCCCCACTTTTCACAAAAACGAACATGTGTGTGTGTGTGTGTGTGTGTGTGTGTGTGTGTGTGTGTGTGTGTGTGTTATTGAAGTGATTCAGTATCTAAACACTGTAAAGTCCAGGAGTCAATGTGAGTTCAGGAACAGCAGACACATGTTCTGTCTTTCACTCAGTTTATTTCTCTTTTCTTCTCTCCAAATCTCATTTTCTAATGTTCTCTCCCAGAGGAACATTACTCAGAAGCCACTCTTAGATAATGAATTTCTCGGTTATGATTCATTAAAGTATCAACTTCATCCAAGACGTTTCTCCTAAAAATCTTTGGTAGAAATAAGAGACAATTATTGACAACATACAATACAGTAACCACCGGTTTCACAGACAAGGCTTAAGCCTAGTCCTAGACTAAAATGTAAGTCTGAGCTGTTTCAACTTAAAGAAACTTGCAATGACAGATCTTTAAATATATAAGTGCCTTTGTTTTGTCTCAAGATGCACACCAGTAATGTTTTTTCCTAAGCACGTTTATAAAAATTACTTAAATGTCCTAATTTAAGTATGGCCTAATCCCGCCTTAGTCTAAGCCCTGTCTGTGAAACCGGGCTTGAGTGTATAGTGCATCTAATTAACAGAAATAGCAAATATCAGATACATTTTTCTTGGAAGAACTTGAATTTTTTTAAGTTCAATAAATTTAGATTCTGTACTTCTCATCAACTTCACTTTTTACAGTAAAGAGTTAGCACAGATAGTAACGCCAAGGTTGTGGTTTAGATTACCAGGGAATGCATGAATTAATGAAAAGTATACCTTGAATGCAGTGTGCGTTGCTTTGGATAAAAGCGTTTGCCAAATGCATAGTTTATTAAGTAATGCTAGCATTATTAAATATGAATGTAAATTGCGTTCTCAGTCATGCTGCAGTGGCCGACAGAATCTGATACTGAGGAAAGTTCTGAACTCTTCTCTGAAAATCAAAGCTGACACAGATATTCTGTGAAGCATTAAGAGTGTATTGTAGATGTGTGTGTGTGTGTGTGTGCTGTTCCACTGCTTCGCTCAGCACTGAGGAATCTGGTTGCTATAATGAATGAGCCAATTTGACATATTTCCACAAACACTCTCACACATGTAAAACCATATGTGCTCACACACACACACACACACACACACCGTCGTCTTTTCCAGTGGTGACGTGTGACAGCAGGTTCCTGTTTGTTTCTGTTTGACAGGATTGTGCAAACCTGCTGAAAGTTAGGATTTTAAAGAGTTTATACAGTCAGATAATAATGATTCACCACCCAGATCTAAAATATGAATGCAGCTCAGGATCTATAAACATCATTTACTAATAGATATACTGCTGTTCAAAGGTTTGGGGTCACATTTTTTTTTACATTTTTAAAGAAGTCTCTTCTGCTCATCAAGGCTGTATTTATTTGATCAAACAATACAGTAAAACCTGTAAAATTATGAAATATTATTACAATTTAAAATAACTGTTTTCTATTTGAATATATTTTAAAATGTAATTTATTCCTGTGATGCAAAGCTGAATTTTCAGCATCATTACTCCAGTCTTCAGTGTCACATGATCCTTCAGAAATCATTCTAATATGCTGATTTGCTGCTAAAAACATCTCTTATTATTATCAATATTGAACACAGTTGTGGTGCTTGATATAATATTGTGGAAATTTTTGATGAATCTTTTGTAAAATTATAAAAGTGTTTACTGTCACTTTTGATCACTTTGACAGACAGACAGATAGATAGATAGATAGATAGATAGATAGATAGATAGATAGATAGATAGATAAAAGCTCATCAACCTGAGACATTTACAACAAGAAATCCTGAATGTTTCAGTCAAAACACAAATAAAAACACAGATTTTCACAGAGGATTATGGAAATGAGAAGTTGATTGTCCATAACAGTAATATTTAGTTTATTCCTTGCCCGCGCCATCTTCCTCTTTTGGAATAAACAATTTACATAACTATATTTCATTTGTGATGCACTGATTAATCAATCAAATTAATGACAGAAGACAAAAAAGTGGCATTATCTGTAAAACAAACAAATAAATAAATAAATAAATACATAAAATAAATAACTTGTTGCTTTTAAAATTACCAGTGAACTAACGTGAAATGAACAGCATATGTGGTGTGATCATACTGAACAGATCATTTTGTCTTCTCTCATTCTCTTCAGCTCTCACTCTCTAAATCCCGTCCGCCACTTTCCCGCCCAGCTCTCACGCTGACGCAGGACTTTTTCCTTTAAGCTCTCACTCTCATTGTTCACTGTGACCCAAAACACAATCTTCCTCTTCCACACACTTCCTGCTTCCTGATTCACAGGAAACACTGTGCACAGCCATTTCCTCCACTTATTTGGACTAATACATTCAGAATCAGGCTCTTTCGTTCTCTAACACATACAATAAATATGTGGATCAAAGAACATCTTTTCAACTCGTTTAACCACTGTGTGTGTGTGTGTGTGTGTGTGTGTGTGTGTGTGTGTGTGTATCAAAAACACACATCACAAACTGATTAAACCCTGTAAGCATTACAGTGTCAATGTGTCAGAACGGGCAGCATGAATGCTACATCTACCAGACCTCTCTTCTGGTCTCATTTAATCTGATGGTTCAAATCACCCACCCATAACTCATAACCCCCACCCACAGCCATTAACCAGACTTAAAGCGATAGTTCACCCGAAATGGAAATGCTGTCAACATTTACTCACCCTCATGTCCTTCCAGACCAGTATGACTGACTTTCTTCTGTGGAAAACAAAAGGAGAAATATAGCAGACTGCATGGGGAATGATGTAGTCAAGCTCCAAAGAAATAAACATAAAATAAGCCAAATGATCAAGCCACACACACACACACACACACACACAGGACTAAATTTAAGATTTATGTACAGTATTTTAATTGCACAAAAATCCATTGTTGCACTTATTTAATATAAACAGACTAATAAATGTGATGTGATGCGTATTTGTCAGTCGTACTTAAATGAAATAGGTAAGGTTTTTGTTTCTGTTTTATATATTTATCATCAGTAAATCCAATTAGTTTAAATCTCAATATTGCATTGATTATTGCAATTGAATATTGTTTGTTCCACAGCTGGCTGTATTTGAACCATGTTCACATTTAATAACTAAATACATTTATTTTTACAGCGAACAGATTTATGCAGATTCTAAGTAATTTGAGAAAATGCATTTTTAAAAAAATATGATTATTTAAATAAAATGAAATCAAATCAAATAGTCAAATAAACTATGCCGCAATTTTGCATTACTTGTTTTATGTTAAAACTATAATCACAATGGTTGGAAATTTTATAAGCAGATGAAATATATAACTCTAAATTTAGGAATAAATATTTTTTGAGTGCATACATTTTTTTGTGATAAAGTTTACATCAAAAAATAATTACATAAAGACTTAAATAATGATTAAAATCTAGCATGTTCCTCAGATATTGCTGGCTAAGTTTTTTTATTTATTTATTATTTTTAATTTTTGTAAAAAACATTATAGAGAGAGAGAGAGAAATTTGTACAGTTTTATATTGACTTTTATATTTGTAACATATTTTAATAGTATGTTTATATTTGTAACACAACACTGTTACAGCCTTTACTGTTATTTTCAATCAATTTAATACGTCCTTGCTGAATAAAAGTATTACTTTATTGCTTCCTTTATTAAAAAAAAAAAAAAAAGACAATATGGCAATAAATCAACCAGGCTATCAGCAAAAGTAATTTTAAGAGTCAGATCAGACTGGAATCGCTCCTTAAGGTGCCACCTGCACAGTTTCACTTCCATTTTCTTGTAAATATTCCTAGTATATTCCTAATATTGCAGTAGTTGAAATCACAGGGCCAAACTGGCGCTGTTTCTCCAGACCATCACAGTGTGTTTGTGGTCCGATAGAGACGTGATTACCCGTAGAGGGACTTAAGGGGCATGAGGGGAGTGTTTGTGCAGGCCAGAGGGGTTTATCAGCTCCAAACACTTGCAGGATTTCCGGTTTGGGATTGTCCGTCCAATTCCTGAGTTCCACAGGAAGCGCGGAATAAAAAGCAGGAGAAAAACGCCCAAAAGCATCTCATTCCTCGCCAGTCGGATCACGGGGAGCATCGATATTTTGACCGCACGGTGCTCTTTATCAGACAGAAGAAGAGTTTATAAGAAATGGTGGCGATGGAGAAGCGCGTCAGAGAGCGCGACAGGTGGATCGAATGGCCTCGAGCTCAGCGCGACATCACGTGATTTTATTAACAGGGTGAGTCTGTGAACATGTAGCCTATTTATATCGGCATGGGGATTTTCTTTGATTACACTTTCGGTAAGCCATTGAACATTATATACGGAGCAGTTCATATACAATGAATGATATATGAAATTAAAGTTTCATGATTTTAAGTTTCATAACTATTTAAACGGACGATGTAAAATTATGGGTTCTTTTTTTTTGGAAACAATTAAAAAACATTAAAAATACTTAAATACATTAAGTTTAAAAAAAATTAAAATAAAAAACTTAATAAAATAATTATTACTTGTATAAATAAACAAATAAATAAATTCGAAAAATTGTTTATAAAATTATAGATGATGTGATTTTGGGGAAGCTTTTTAAAGCTTTTTTTTCAATAATATTTTATAATATATAAAACTGAATTGTTTCCATTATACACAAACACACACATATATAATTTTTTTCATGATCGTAAAGACATGGGCAGGCATTACAGGCAATTTATATTTGTCTACAAACCTAATTTCAACTTTAAGCATTTAACTATTCATGAATTCAGGCATGTGACTGGTAGTGTATACAAGTAGGCTATGGTATTCCTTTATTGATTTATTAACAGCAAATAATATTTGCATCTGGATGTGGCATCCCTGCTGAAAAAAACAAACAAACAACAGAAACCATCACAGAACTTCAAATACCATTACAAGCATTACAAATCATCAACTTTTAACCATTAAAACCATTAAAAATGGTTTCATGTAGTCGGTTTTGGGACATATTTGTCCCAATAGGATTTAGTGGTTTTGCCAGTAGAGACCAATAGGCACCATTACAGTTTCGATTAAAACCAGTACAGTTCCCATTATAACCAGTTAAACCATTACAAATTCTGTGATGGTTTGTATTAGTTTTTTTTTTTTTTTTTGAACTAATGTATATTGGTCAAATAGGGTTGAAGCTTCAATGCTTTCTCTTTTTTCTCGGTCTCTTTTATCCCCCCCTCCCCCTTTATTTCTCGGTGTGTGACCCGGTAAACTGAGCTGCAGCGGGTGAATTCCAGCAGCGGTGACGTCACGCGGCGCGAGGGTCTCCCGTGAGCTCTTGCGTGAGTGTTTCTCCCGGGACGTCCCGGTGAAGGAGGGGCAGTAGTGGTGTGGTTACCCCCCTGCACGCTTTGACAGTTATGAAAGAACTGAGTGTGCAAAATCCCCTAAACACGGAGAGCCGAGCCACGGGAGGCGCGCGCAGGAATAGTGCCAGTGCGAGTTTGGGCACATGCGTGTTTTTGGACTATTTATAAGACTATTCCAGCCCTGGCCTCTGAGTTTGGTGGGAAACTTTGTTTTTGGGACGCGCCAGGGGACCAGTCTCTTTCTTTCCTCTCTTACATCCACGCACGAGCAGTTAATCCCGTGGACAGGAGTGATTCAGTGAGTCATTGTACACATATTACTATATTTTGAATGGTTTATGTAAATTAATGTATGCATCATGCACTTCATTATTATTTATTTGCGCATGCATCATCTTAGTACAGGTCATTATGTGTGTCTGAGTGTGGGTTACTATAATTATAATTAGATTAGCCTGAACTGGATCAACACTGGAATCTGAATGGTCGCATATAACGCTGTAGAGAAACAGCGCCGCCTGCTGGTCATTTACCGTTAAAGCGGTCAAACTGCATAGTCTATACTTACAAACCATGTTCAGAATTGCAGCCTGTGTGCATAGTTTGAGTAAAATACTCGCATAACCAAAATGCGCACTGCAGGATACTGTATCCCACAATGCATTGTGCTCGAATTTTGAACCAATTAAGCAAACTACTACTATAAATGCATATTGCATGATATTGCATTTTGTTTCACATACTACTGTTTAAGAAATAGTATGCAGTATATACTGCACACTAAGCAGTATGCTAGTATTCCATTCCAAATATAACTAGACACACTAACCGCTGGCCCTCCATTAGTCTTAACTGCTTCAGCTTCTAATTAGTGCCATTATTTGTGATTATATGCAATGATGTGGATCTAAATGCCAGTGTGTGTTGACATACAGAGTTTTTCATTCATTTTGAGGTGGGTTTTTTTGTGGTTTGGCATTTTGTTTAAATGGACACTTTGTAATTATACACACACACATACAGAATGGTACTCTACACTGAATTTATGTTTAAAAGACGAAAAAATATCTGTTACTGGAGTAAGAAAAATTATATTTTTTATTTAAACCTGATGAAAAAATAATTATGTAGATGTATCAGATTTCCGTCTACCAATTTATGCTTAAAACAAGAAAGAGGGATAAGAAAATAATCTTTTTTCAAGTTAAATTTTTCTTACCCCAAATGACAGATTTTAATTTTACATATATGCTTATTGCAGATGCTTTTATCCAAAACAACTTACAAAAAAGAAACAAAGGAACATTTCTTGTTTTAAGTATTAAGTAATAACTAAAATCATTTTGATTAAAAAATTATATTGCTCTTGTGATTCAGTGATGTTGATTGAAATACTGGACGTTTGCACCATTATATCTTTTCTTTATTCTTCCTTAAAGGAATAGTTCACCCAAAAATTAACATTTGCTGAAAACTTGCTCACACTCAGGTCATCCAAGATGTAGATGAGTTTGTTTCTCCATCGGAACAGATTTGGAGAAATGTAGCATTACATCATTTGCTCACCAATGGATCCTCTGCAGTGAATGGGTGCCGTCAGAATGAGACCAAACAGCTGATAAAAACATCACAATAATCCACAGCACTCCAGTCCATCAGTTAACATCTTGTAAAGTGAAAAGCTGTGTGTTTGTAAGAAACAAATTCATCAAGACATTTTAACTTTAAACCGCTGCGTCCAGTTAAAATATGAGTCATCTATCTATAATATTGATTTCTAAAGTGAAAAAGTTGTCTCGTCTGAATCAGGAGAGAAATATGCACAGATCAGACACTGTCTACAACTGGACTGGAGTGGTGTGGATTACTTGTGGATTATTGTCATGTTTTTATCAGCTGTTTGGACTCTCATTCTGACGGCACCCATTCACTGCAGAGGATCCATTGGTGAGCAAGTGATGTAATGCTACATTTCCCCAAATCTGATGAAGAAACAAACTCATCTGCATCTTGGATGGCCTGAGGATGAGTACATTTTCAGCAAATTGGGTGAACTATTTCTTTAATTATCCCTCAGACTCATTTTGTGTAAATCTATTGGTTTTGCTGCATCACAGCACTAAGCATGTAAACCTAAGTTTATTTTCGACAATGCACAATGTGTTACGCACACTGCTTTTCAGAGAGCTTGAGTCAGAGATCTGGCAGCATTTACATACGACACGTGGTAAGTGTTTACATATGACGGCGATCAGATGAATCGTGGGAGACGCACGCATATATAGCGTCTGTAACTGAAACAGCCTGTAGGTACGGACCTGTAGAAACCATTAAGAGTTTGGCAGGAGATCTGTATGAACGTCATCCAGAAGTCCTGAAGCACTTTACTGCCTCATTGTGGTGTCGGACGCTCTGCGGTGGGCCGGCCAACTCAAACTGCAGACAAGTGAAAACATTATCTGACCCACAATCCTTAGGCTGAGATGTCAAACCTCACCAGCGCTGCGGAAACAAATCTGATATTAAACAAACAGGCGCACATACAGATTCACTGTTTATGAGGAATCACATGCGATTAGCCATAAATCATTTCAGCTGAATTTCTGTGATGTTAGCATGTTGCTAAGCTAACAACATAATTCTTAAATAAACATAAAAATAGATTTGGGGAAACTGGGTTAATTTTTAATTAGACAATGTTTTTTTTTTGTCAATTCATTTTGGTACTGAATGAAATCCATGTTTATACCAATATTTCTCTTGTGTCGCCCGCCATCTTGGGTGTTGAGATGAGATGAGAGCTCATTTAAAGTGCTTCTTACTCAAACACACACACACACACACACACACACACACACACACACTTGTTTTGCTATCCTCGTGGGGACTCTCATAGGCGTAATATTGTTCTGCTGTACAGA
>JAFVLL020043176.1:0-14027 GCA_021397915.2 Tor tambroides
CCGAACGACAAGACGTTTTTCGATACTCGGTGGTATCGAGGCAATTCGGTCGGTGCCTAAAAAGTATCGAACTCGATACCCAGCCCTAGTCAAGGCACAGAAAAGTATAAAAAACATCGTCAAAATAGTCCATCTGCCATCAGTGGTTCAATCTGAATTTTATGAAGCGACGAGAATACTTTTTGTACGCAAAGAAAATAAAAATAACGACATTTATTCAACAATTCGTCTCCTCTCTGTCAGTGTAGCACCATTTTGGAGAGCATCCGACGGACGCAAAGTGCGTACGCTATTCTCTGTCATCAGTAGCGTATGGATACGTATTGTACGTTTATTTACGCTTTGATTTGAACGGAAACAGTGTATCCATGCGTTACTAATGACAGAGAATAGTGTACGCACTTTGCGTCCATTGGATGCTTTTCAAAATGGCGCTACGCTGACACAGAGAGGAGATGAATTGTTAAATAAATGTCATTATTTTTATTTTCTTTGCGTACAGAAAGTATTCTTGTCGCTTCATAAAATTCAGATTGAACCACTGATGGCAGATGGAGTATTTTGACAATGTTTTTTTTTTTATACTTTTCTGGGCCTTGACAGTGTAATTTACTTGGCAGTCAATGGGACAGTCACAAGCCTCCTGGTTTTCATCCAAAATATCTTAAATTGTGTTCTGAGGACGAAGCTTTTATGGGTTTGGAACGACATGGGGGTAAGAGATTAATGACACAATTTGCATTTTGGGGTGGAGTATCTCTTTAATATTTACATTTGTTTCCTAACAAGCCTGCAGTGTTCAGCTTTACTGAATGCAGTTAGTTTACTGCCACCCAGCATGCCATGCAACCCACAGAGTTTTTAAAAAAAAAAATTTTTATACAATATATTGTGCTGCTGCTTATGACCTTCTTTAGTTACTATGATTTTCACTTAGATCTCATCTGAAAGGCAATTCTCCAAATTACCCAGCGCTTAAGTATAGTTTGTTATAGACAGTATCTATAAAAAGATAAACCAGTAATTATATTTATAGTGTAAGCAGTTTTGGGAAGTTGGATTGCAAACATACAGTGTGAAGATCAGTATTGTTCATTAGAAATATTCTCTGGTGCATAACAGCATTCCCCATAGCCTAATGAATGCTGAGCTGTTTCTGCTTGGTCCCAGAGGAGCATCAGTAGTGAGTAATTCAGCAATTTTTCTCAGAGGCTACATGTTTTCTGTGTGGAATAGGTTGATAGTATTTGATATTTCTGAAGGAAGTTTTTCATGAACTGAATCAGTCAATGAAGTCAACACAGTTAATTAGGCTTGTGATTGTGAGGCAAGATTGTGCCCTGTGGGGTCTGTTGGTCTGATCTGAAAAAAGGCATTACTGAACATTAGAGGTGGGAATCGCAGGGTACCTCACGATACGATATAATCACGATACATGGCTCACAATAACAATAATATCACGATACAGCGATTCTGCGATAATCGATATATTTCTAGAAAATCCTATAATGATACATCACGATATCTGTCTAAACAAAATGCCTGTGAAAAGGTTAAGTGCAAGTTTTCTTTCTTTATTCAAGTTCAAACTGTTAGAAAACAGCAAAAAAAGTTCTGTAAATCAATTTTAACATGTTGAGTAGGCAAAATTAATCATTTTATTCTTGGGCTTATTAAAAGCTTACACTTTCTCTGTGTGTAAACAGACACATTTAACTGCCTATCAAACAGAAAAAAAAAACTAGATAGATCGATATAATATAAACCTGGTACATTTCAAAATTTACTTGGAGTGCTTTCTCAACCTTTCTACTCCTCTCATTATAAAAACGGAGCCCTACACAAAGAAATAGCCGTTCACATTGCGTCTTGCGCGCTCAGGTTCGTTATTTCAAATGTTCTGCACATTTCTGCGCCGCATTGTGGCTCTGACAAGGTTTTGTTTCGTCCTCCATGCCATAGGTGCAGATTTATGTTTCTGTCGGTTGGTGCCCACTGTTCACACTGCATAACGCGCACTTGTAATATCTGAGAGAGAGGGAGAGCATCCAGTTTTGTTCACATAAAACTGGATGCACCGGCAGCGCTCTCTCTCACTCATATAGTGAGGGAAATCCACCTGCGATTCGAGTGGAGAGGTTAGGCTACTCATGAACTGAATATGCGCTCTGCAATAATAGCGTGATCGGTCCATGCCGCTTGCTGTTCCGGGGCAGTTTTGTAGTTTTCATCTCCATAAACGCGGTTCATGGAACTTGCTCAGAGTCACAGCGCTTTTGGAAAGAAGCTGGAAATCGCGTGGCTGCGATTTCCATGCATTTTTAGACGCTGTGAACAGGGAAATCTATTTAGAGCACCTTATTGTATTAATTAAAATATCGATATTTGGCGCCAGATATCGATTCTCGTATCGCATGGAGAAGGATCGCGATATATCGCCATATCGATTTATTGTCCCACCCCTACTGAACATGAAAAGCTTGTGATTTATGTGAAATATTGACTGTTTTTGCTTTCAGCCAATCGCAACATGATAGTGTTTTTTATACTGAAATACTTTCTTATGAGGTTAACTGTAAGTTAAATGTAATTTGTAGGATGAATCCTCCCCCAACACAAACCACCCCAAATTTTCCTGATCTGCCTGACACAGAAACTTTGACTCAGATGGGGGGATAATTTGGAAATCCTATAGTCTTGTGCCAAAAGAGGGGTCCATATCTTGGGAAGAGAATGTCTGCAGAGAGTATCCTCTTTTGACTGCTAGCAAACAACTTCCCAGACCACCCTAGCAACTGCATAACAACCATTAGAAACAACTTAGAAACTATAGCAATGCTCTGGTTATAGCAAAACCACCCACAACAACATCCTGGCATTGTGGTGATTACTGTTGTATGGACAATAGGGCTGGATAAAAAAAAAAATATAGTTTTCTCGATTTTAATCGATTCTCATTTTTGCGAAACAATATTGATTCTTAAATCCCAATAATCGATTAGCCTGTTTTCAGTAAATGAACAGAACATTCATTAAAGCACCTCCCGTTCAATAAATCACAATAAGCTTTGTGCTTTGTTACTTTTGATATAAAACAAAGTAACAAAGTATCAGATTTCAAATTTTGTCCATTTTATTACAGTATTTAAACAATACCATGACAGATTGCTGTAGCGCCTCAGTGCAAGAGAAGTGGTAGCACGAAGCGCACGTGAACCGATCATCTCCTTCACTTTAATAACAGTTTCAGCATGAAATAAATGAATAAACAACCGAACGTACACTATATTGCCAAAAGTATTGGGTCGCCCCCTTCTAATGAACAGGTTTGACTTCTTTAGTAATTTCCATGAGTATAAATCTTAGTGTTTAAGCATATAATGATATTCTAGAGAATTGTGTGCTTCTAATTTTATAGCAAAAGCCTGGACAGGACCCTTTTCTATTCTAACATGACAATGCCTCTGTGTATAAGGCAAAGTTCAAAAAGAAAATGATTGATTCAGTCAGTGTGGAAGAACTTGACTGGTCTGCATAAAACCAAGTCCTAATCCCAGTTTAACACCTCTGGTGTGACTGTAAATGCAGACCTTGATTAAGATTTATTTCATTAAGATTTATACTCATGGAAATTATTAAAGTAGTCAAACCTGTTCATTAGAAGGGGGTGACCCAATACTTTTGGCAATATAGTGTATGTTTAAAGAAAGTGTACAATTTACCGAAATCTGTATCCTGTCTCATGTAATTGCTCAATCAGTGTTTTAACCATGGAAAGAAATCAGTATAACAGCTTGTAAACAATGTCACGTAATGTCACATTTACCTTAGAAAAAAACATTTTCGGGGACCATAAACTCATTAGTCAGCTAGAGAAATGAACTCTAGAAAGGTGCTTTTTGCTAAATATATGCACCATATAACATAGATAGGGTAAACATACCTATTAAGCTCACATACCCAATAAGCACACTGCCATTTTTGAACTCAGATTATAAAAAGAAAAAAATAATGTTTTATCCTACTTAGGGGTGGGCGATATGGAAAAAATATTATATCACGATTTTTTATAGAAATATCACGATTCACGATTCTTTGTCATGTTTGTTTTACTATTTTGGTTTTACGAGTTGTCTGAGCATTACAGCCAAACTAGAAAGACAAAGCCTTTCAAAGGTGACAAAAAAAAGAAGAAAAAAAAAGAATGGCAGATATTTAGGCCAAAGTGGGCGAAGATAAAAATCTTTGTCATTATTTTATCTTTCTTATTAAAAAATAAGAACAAATGTACACATTACAAATACACATAATATACAAATAAAACAAACAGTGTTTTATTTTCAGGTACAATAGGTGTATTTAGCAGGAGCATTCAAGAAATTGAATGAACAAATATAAAAATAAAAAACCATATAGACTGATTCCTAAAGCAACTGTTTTCAAGTTTTTCAGTCAAGAGTAGTGAGTGATTTTTCTCTTTGCATTTTGTTGTTTTATCAACGTTAAAGGAATAGTTCCCCCAAAAATAAAAATTCTGTCATCTGTCTGTCAATTCTGTCATAGTGTTTTATTTTTATACCATCATTTACTCAAAAGTTGTTTAAACCTGAGTGAGTTTCTTTCTTCTGCTGAACATAAATGCTATTTTGAAGAACGTGGAAAACCAAACAGTTGCTGGTCCACAGTGACTTCTACATGATTTTTTCCTACTATCAAAGTCAATGTGGACCAGCAACTGTTTGGTTACCCTCATTCTTCAAAATATCTTCTTTTGTGTTCAGCACAAGAAAGAAATGAATACAGGTTTGGGACAACATGTGAGTGAGTAAATAATGACAGAAATTACATTTTAGCATGAACTATCCCTTTAATGACAGTCGGCTGCATGTTTAGTTCTGTCCCTTTAAGACCTGCACGCATTAATATACAGGCACGTATCCGTTTTTCTCTGAACTGTTTACTTTCATTTTAGACATAACCAACTGAGTCTATATGTAAACCTTGTGTGTTTTTGACAGTATTAGCGCAAAAGATAACTTAGTTCAGTAATCAGGCGCTATTTAACAGGCTTTTTAGCGCGCGCGCTTCGGGTGTATGCGCTCAGAAAAAGCGCACGTCAGACAATCATCGCGAATGAAACATTTAACCAGCGAGGCTTGTATGCAAATAATGTACTTTTGCGATCGCGAATAAGTGCAGTGTCCTGTCAGAGTAACTCTACTGCTATATGTCGTGTTGTACAGTATATAGAGACGGCGGCGCCAGAACTGTAATTGATATAATGTGCGCTGTAGCACGATGCTACGATATTTCTTCAAAAGCAGATCGTGGAGACATTTTTATCGTCCACGATTAAAAATCGTCATATCGCACACCCCTAATCCTACTTGATGTCTTAATCAGTGGATGTGTTTGTTACTACATACATCCTGTAATTTCAAGTCAATCAGACCATTGCACACTGAGATATGGGTATCCATGGCTGTGTTCGAAATGCCATACTATCATACTACTCTCACTATTTCTGCAGCATGCAGTATGTATGCTGCGCATAGTATGCAAATTTTCTGTATGCATGAAATACCCGGATAACCTACTATATTTGCCAGAATCTGCTAAATATAACTCAAGTATACTGAAATCAGTACAGAAGCTGTGTACCGAATGGCATACTATCATACAACTCCTACTATACTGCAGTATGCTGTGTGAATACTGTGAATAGTATGTGAATTTTCTGTATGCATGGAATGCCCGGATTACCTGCTACATTTGCTGAAATTTGATGTATGCATCTGAAGACACTGCGTGGGATACTGTTTCCCAGAACGCAACGTGCTCCATGTGACGTTTCATCTTCAAATGCGTGAATGAACTGGAGGCGGGGAATAGTAATTATAAATGTTAAACTTGTATATGTACGTATATACATATACATGTAAACTACAAACTATTGCTGTGCATCTAAAAACAATATCATTTGTAGACATAAATTGTACTTTAATCTCTACAGCACTTTAACGATCAAGTCAAATGACGTCACCTTTATCTCTATAGCGCTTTATACATTATTTCAAAGATATTACATAATATTAATATTGCAGTAATATATAAATAAAATGTATAAATAAAATTAATATTTTTTATATTAATTTTTTAATTAATATTTTTCTCCGGCCACCAATGCCTGGCTGTGATAAACAGCACTGCAAAAGACGCGTATTTCTGTAGTATCAGTGGCGCAGTGTGTTAAAGACGCGAGATGTGTGCTGTTGATGCAAGCGATCTGAGTTCGATTCTGCCTTTTGTCAAACTCGTGCAACTCCTTTTCCCATCACATACCAGATCAGAAAGGCATTTATTTTCAATAACAAATTAAGTAAATATTTGAAAAGTGGAGATTAAACACCTCATTAATAATACAGTGTGCTTAGCTGTAGGTAGGTTTTTGTCCCAATAAAGTGGCGTTCATCAAATAAAATTTATGATAATTTACACTCAGTATGTTATTGCATACTGTTTTATAATGTACTACAGTATTGAAGTATAAATATCTGCCACCTAACTACTATTTACACACCTGTTACTAAAGAAAATGCTGCTATTTATTATTATTTGCACTTAGTGTAACTAGAATATATCACTTTTTCCAATTAGTATAACTGCCAAAAATATCATTTAAAGACAGCTCATTCAGTTCAGTCCAATAGCCTAAAGTTCTTCAATTATGAAACGAGTTCAGTTGGGCAATATTGTGTACTAATATGAAGCCTTATTAACAAGCCTTTGTAAAAAGAATAGTTAGCACATTTGTTTGTAAGGTAACAACCTTGACAGCTGTGCTGAATTAATGTTTGTGTTTGTCATGTGACAATTAAGCATACTACTCTGAAACATTTGTTGCTTATTGTATACTGTTTCACACACTATTCTTTAAAAATAGTAGGCAGTACGCACTGTGTACTGGGCAGTAAGCAGTAAGCAGTAAGCAAGTATGCCATTTCGAACACAGCCCATGTATTCACACTGTTTGGCGGCCATTTTGAAAGCGGTCTGAAAACTTCCACCAAAAGAGTAGCCCATTAAATGTGCATTTTTTTTTTTTAGATGTTTAAGCTTTTATTTTGGGGTAAGTTCCACTACTTGCTGCAAAATTAAGAGATTAATATTTAGACTTTTGCATATTATAACCTGGAACTTGGATGTGGGAAATAATTACAGTTAGATCCAAAAGATAGTTTTTAGCAACATAGCACAGATGCTAGTAGGAAAAAAAATACTATTGAAGTCAATGGTGCTCATTAGGGCCACACGATTAATTGCATGCGATTGTCATGCGCATCTCATCTGTGATTAGTAATTAATCTCCTTCACGTGCTTTCAGATGGAGCGGCATTTAATACACAGAGCCGTTGATCGATGACAAGCTACGCAATGTCGCGTTCATAATCGAATGCGATTCATCTGCGATTATGAACGCGATATTGCGTAGCTTGTCAGTGATCTATGGCTCTGTGTATTAAATGCCAGTCCATTTAAAAGAACGTGAAGGAGATTAACAACTAATCACAGGACCGGCTTTACTGACAAGATGTGCATGACAATCGCATGCGATTTATCGTGCAGCCGTAGTTCTCATCAACTGTTCGAGATACCAACATTTTTCAAAATATCATCTTTTGTGTTTAATAGAAGAAAGAAACTCATACAGATTTGGAACAAGTGGAGGAAAAAGGTTGTTGAAAATAAACAAGAATTTTTAATAAAACATCATGCGAGCTTATTAGAAACGAGTGTGCTGAAAGGGTAAAAAAATGTACCTATTAAGCACAGCCAGTCTTTTTGCATTTAATGATGTACATCTTAGCTTTTGTCATTTAAATTTAATAGTTAAATATTATTGTGTGAGAGATTAATATTTTATTTTAACATAATTTCTTATACTGAAACCGGTATCTTGCACACTAAAAATGTCTCAATGTAGATTTTGGTGAGCTTAACAGGTACGTTCACCCTATTCATTATAATTTTTTTAAAATTTATGTTTAAATAAATTTGTTTAATGTTTAATTTGTTTAAATAAATCTGTCAAGTTTTTATGCCACCATTTAAATGTTTATATTTCAAAAAACAGATTGGAGTAGAAATATAATTGTCATTTTAACTTTATGATTATAAAAACTTAATTGAGTGTAATTAAATCAGTTAAAATAAATTTTACAGCCTTAGTTGAGAGATTTTTCTTGCATTTTCCTTGAGAAAATTTGGCATATACTGTACCTGATATATATCCAAAATAATTGATATTGAATCGAATCGAAAGCTTGTGAGTCAGAATCGAGTTGAATCGTGAAATTTGTGTCAAAACTCAGCCCTAATGGACAAGTACAACTAATGACTACAGTACAGTACGCAGTACACGTATAAAATCTGAACTGTTTTTAAAATACTAGGCATCATATACTTGCTGACTTAGCAAATGGTTAGAAGACATCATATGCAGAATGAGTGAGGACCACACACTCCCAGACTTTCAAAGTCATTCCGAAAACAACAAACTCAAGGAGATGCATGAAAAATGAAAATATTTTCTAAAATCAGAAATTTTTAAACATGTTTGATCTCCAGTAACATGTCTGTGCCCATTATACGTTATGTTAACTAGCATCAGTTCCTCCAAAGTAAACAAGCTAAAAAACCCAGAACTAGGTTTTTATAAGCTGTCGACCCCAAAAAACGAGCGCAACGTGTCATATTACTCTGAGAACTACGCCCACTGGAGGGAAACGTAATCGGTGACAGTAAACATTCATTATTTTTAACCATGTCAAAGGATTATTTGTGACCCTGGACCACAAAACCAGTCATAAGTGTCAATTTTTTAAAATTGAGATTTACACATCATATGAAAGCTGAATAAATAAGCTTTCCATCGATGTATGGTTTGTTAGGATAGGATCATATTTGGCCGAGATACAACTATTTGAAAATTTGGAATCTGAGGGTGCAAAAAAAATCAAAATATTGAGAAAATCACCTTTAAAGTTGTCCGAGTTAAGTTCTTAGCAATGCATATTACTAATCAGAAATTATGTTTTGATATATTTACAGTAGGAAATTTACAAAAAATCTTCATGGAACATGATCTTTACTTAATATACTAATGATTTTTGACATAAAAGAAAAATCAATAATTTTGACCCATACAATGTATTTTTGGCTATTGCTAAAAATAAACCCCAGCGACTTAAGACTGGTTTTGTGGTCCAGGGTCACATTTCACCATCCTATGTGAACCTGAGAGGAGGAGATATATTGAGAAACTAAATTTTATTGGTCTGTGTCGGTGCCCCTTTTCCTTACCTTCCTTTTGTTTGAGAAATGATCCAATTTGAATGGCCCAACGTGAAATACCCTGACATCTACAACTATTTGTGTCCTTAAATGGTCGCTTATAAAAATGTAGTTCTGGGTTTTTTAGCTTGTTTGCTGTACACCTTGTCACATAGCAGCTTTTAGACATTGTTCTGTTTTTTTGTTATAAGTCAGAAATGACAATGAGGCTGCTTCCCGCAGTACAAAGTCAGTGGAGAGTGTTGGATTGTTTTCCCCCCCGGTGTGGGCATGGCCTAAATGTGCTCTGTCTCTATTCCAGTTTTAAGGGCCATTCACACAATGTTTTTGTGTTTAAAAATGAGAGCGGGAGGAAAGTAGAATGGGAAAAAAAACGGAAGGTCTAGAGACACCTTTTTAAATAAACTTGAGCGCTGTGATTTTAGAATGCTGAAAACAATTAAAAAAAAAAGCAAAAAAAAAAAGCAGTGCATTATAATTTAAAAAACATGTTCTGTAGGAACGGCCCCAAATGCTGTCTTCAGAAAATAGACCACTACATTTGTATATCTGAGCATCTTTCTTCGAGAAGACTGATAAAAATACCAGCATGCTATGGTGTTGAGCATTTGGTAGTCACTCTCCACTAGTGATCGACCGATATTGATTTTTTAGAACCGATACCGATACCAATTATTTGCATGTTTAGGTGCCCGATAACCGATATGCAGAACCGATATTTATTTACTGTTATAAAGTACTTCACTTTGGTTTTTCCTCTTTTCAGTCATCTTTTTTTTTAAGTGTCGAAAATTTGCAGTCTTTCATGTTAAATTTAATCTTTATATTACAACAATAAACAAATACATTTTATTTATAAAAAGCATCAGCAGCAATAACACTAATATTAACAATAAGCAAAATAAATGTAGAATGTCTAATGTTTTCAAATGGAGAAAATAAATAAAAGACAGGAGTCATATCAACTTCATTTTAAACTACAGTTTTAGTAGGTTTATAAGCTGTTTAATGGAGTCAAGAATAATTCACTGGATAATGTTAATTCACTGAATAATATTCTCTGGAATATTGGAATATAACAAACTTTTACTAACTTTTTTAAAAATAAATACAAAGTATTTTATTGCATTTCTTAACTGGAATGTTATATCAGAATTATTAATGTTTTTTCACTCTAGATTATGAAATGCCTGCTGACAGCGCAGTTTATCTATGCATTTACAAAGAACTCAAACTGCGATCGCTCGCGGAGATAATAATTAATTTCCATAAAGTTGTATTTTTAGATGTTTATTAGCGAAATAATGGTTAGTAAATGCTGCTACAATTTAAAGGTGTTTTAAACAAGTGAATCTTGTTAAAAGTTACATGCGGAGGCCGTGCTGGAGCATTTCCTGAGCATCAATCCTCTGAGTGAACAGCAATATGAAACGGCTTCACGAGACTAATGATGAGCAAATGTACAACAGAGAGAGAATTTAATTCAGCGCTTTTATTTCCAACATGCGCTCATTCATGGCTGTATTGTTTAACTCATGCAAAGTTACGTCCTTATTGGGAGAGGACTTGACGGATTTAAATGTGTCGAGCTCGTCCGTCCGCACTCATCCGCGGCGAGTATACTTTGAAAGCTGCGCGGACGCTGCTGTGCGCGAGACGAGACAGAACGCGGAAAGTGAAACTTACCCGGGCCTTTAGCCTACGTGACTCCGATTCACGAGACTAACGATGAGCAGAGACAACAGAGAGAATTCAATTCAGCGCTTTTATTTACAACATGTGCTCATTCATGGCTGCGTATTATTTAATTCAGGCAAAGGTATACGTCTTTATTGGGACAGGACATGACGGATTATTTATATGACTCCGTGAGTTGCTCTCTATTTCTTAGAGCCAAGCTGCATAAACTACATAACAGGCATTTATGTAATGCATCTAATTTGTGCATTAATGGCTGTTATGTTAAATAAAGTTTACTAACTACAGCAAATCAAGTACTTGTGCATGCCGTTGTTGTTGTCTCGTCTCCCCTCAGACGCGCTGCAATGGCGATTCTGCGCGTAATTCTCATAACACCCACAAGATGGCGGCATTTATCGGTGAATCCGATATTACAAAACCGATATCCGATTATGGTAAAATGCTTAAATATCGGGAAAAATATCGGTAAATCGATATATCGGTCGATCTCTACTCTCCACGGCCTGTCTTGTGACTCAAGCTTCCTTACTTAATCACGTCTAAGGAACACGTTTTGAAGGGCTAAATCTGTTGTTTACTCACAGATGCTTTAATGCTAATGCAGTCACCACAGGAGTGATAAAGGACTGTGAAAATGCCAGTGGTTATAATTGAACGCACAATGGACTTTATGAAGTATATTTATTTTAAGCAGCAACATATTAGGTGTCAGCACAGGGTGTGATGCCCAATCTTGTACCCATGTTTCCACCCGAAAAATGTGTTGGTGCACCTGACAAATTTGCTGGTCTTGACCAGAAACATATAACATCATAGGCTTCTAAGGGTGGTATAATGTGGACACCAAGTTTTTAATGTAAAAACAACTTACACAATGCAGAACTAGATCTTGTTTTATTATAGCCTAATCAACAAGGCTGATTGCACTGGAAATATGTGATCCAACACAGTACCCAGGAGCTCCAGCCACTTTATTGCTGAATTAAGTACTGCATTTTATTTATAATTAATCTCTGACACTTGCATCAAATGCAGCTTGTGATGGCATAATGACTTATAACCTCCCTAGTCATACATATAAACATGCCACAAGTGTTATGTAGGAACATAGACAGTTATGTCATCGCTTTGGCTCTCAAGTTGGTGGAAATTCCATTTGAATGGAAAGGGGTAACCATCCCACAATTGGTCTTTCATTCATCCAGCTAATCAGCTCTAATGGTTCATGAATGCGCCCAGAGTTTGACTATTAGTCAACCCATTGCTTCAGTTCCCTCCAAACCTGAATGAGCCTGAGGAGGTGATAAGAATGCAGCAGAGCAGGTCAATGTGAAAGCTGGGAGCTCATCAGCTGTCGCATTGAGACTGACATTACTGTATTTACAGCCTGTAAACAAAGGTTAGGCCACAGGTCATTGTGCAGAATCAGTATCTGAAGATAAAACAGATTCTATGTCCTCTTGGTTTGTTCCTGTTTAGGAACCACAGACACCCATCTATCTCATTTTATATTGGCAACTCTGTGTTCCACCTACAAGTTTTTAAAAGGAAAATAAAGAACTGGGAAGGTAACCGAAAAGTTGCAAGTTCAAAGCCTCAGATGCTACACATATGATAAAATTGTACATAATCCATCGCCAACAATCGAAATTGACAGTCCAACATAGTAGATGGCGGTATCCACCTTATTTTGCAACTTCAGATTCATTAGCCGTTACTGGTTAATAACTAGAAGAATAACAAAGTGCAGTAAATAATAAAACTATTTCTGCTACAGTATAAACCAGTGTGTTTATAATTGTGACAATACATTAAAATATTTGTTTGAAATATTAAGCGGCATAACAAGCTGATTTGTAAAGCTAAAAATAACTGGATGCAGATGACACCGCAAACCTCGCACATTCAAGTTGCAAAGGGCCACTCTGGCTCTTAAAAAAACAACAACAAAAAAGACGTACCCGAGAAAAGTTAGCTCAACAGTGTGCGAGTGTTTTGGATTCTGTGAAAAGATGGGGTGCTAGACACCCCAGACTGCAGAAAGCCAGATATCAAGATCATATTGTGTATTAATGTCAAGCCCACTATAATAGTGTATTGAAATAATGATAGAGTGACACCCTATTACATATGTTGACATATATTTGTTTATTTGTTCCCCCTCAGGTCTCTGTACGTACACTGCCTCCCTCTGGCAGATGAATAACCAGCGGGGCCTTACGTGTTGCAGTCGCACGGCCAGATAGTCCCCTGCGAGCGCGGCGCGTCCTCCGGCTCGCAGCATGCCCTCCACCAACCGGGCAGGGAGCCTGAAGGACCCCGAGATCGCAGAGCTGTTCTTTAAGGAGGACCCCGAGAAACTCTTCACTGACCTCCGTGAGATCGGTCATGGCAGCTTCGGCGCAGTGTATTTTGTATGTATCAAATGTTGCAGTGTGTAGAATAAGATTCATTATTTTGATGCATGCTACAGAACATAATGCGAGGTTTGGGAGACTAAATTCTGAAATCTGATGTGAATCTTGTTTAGGCACGGGATGTGCGGACCGCAGAGGTGGTGGCCATCAAGAAGATGTCCTACAGTGGGAAACAGTCTAATGAGGTCAGTTTTCCTACATTCCACAGTCATTACATAACAGTTTGGTTGTGGATTCAGCTTTTCCTTCTGAGGGTGGGCAGAGTGATTGCGTTATATTACTCTTGTCCCATGGACTTGACATATTCAAATTCACAACTGTGGCTTGGCTCTTAAATAGTGACTTGGCACAGTAAAATTGAGCAAATTAATGTCAGTTGCTGAAGTCACATTAAGTCTTGTGTAACACCCCAGATTGAAGTGAAGCACCACGGCCATTCATACTTTAGCTGGTGGCCGCGTTTCCTTTGTAATTTCAGATTAGCAGTAATCGGATTACACGTAATCTCTACAAAGAATCCTTCAGAAGCTTTTAGGACTGACTTTCCTTTTCAGG
>JAFVLL020043177.1:0-62220 GCA_021397915.2 Tor tambroides
AAAAAACACCTGCAAATTAAGAAAACAACTTCATCAATTTGACAACACACGCGCTGCAAATGCTCACAACACAACCAAATAAAGAAACGCACTGCAAGTATGACAGAAAATGTATTATTTCTGTCCTGTGGCAAACATGTATTAGACTCATATATGGAATGGTGTTTGAGTGTGAGCTGCGCTATAAGAAAACAACATCCACAAAAAAACTGAAAATATATTATTTGTTAAGTTTATTATTTTTAATATCAATTTTAATTTAATATTTATTATTTTTTCATTATTTATATCTTATCTTATAACCCGTCCTCTACCCCTAAACATAACCCTAACAAAAACCTCTGCAGACCACTAGATTTAAATAGAAACATGATTTGGCCTTTTTTTTAGCAGTGAGGTCAGCTCACTAGTCAATGTTCAACACTTTCACTATATCGGTGCGGGCATTAATACCTCACATGTGTAGTCAAACCTGTATACTAATATAATGGATACTCCTTCCTGTTACCAGTTTCATTCCTGTTACTAAATAGTTTTTTCTTTAAAAAATAAAGTTAAACCACTATTTTTTAAATTAAGTTTGGTCCATAATTTATCCCATTGTTTAATAAATTGCATCATGGAAAATTCATAAGCCTGAGGTTTGAGTCGCCTTTAAAATGAAAAAATGGGTTTGTGTACTTTAGCAAAATACACATTGTTTAGATAATTACTTATTTTTTTATGATAAAAATAATCTTTTTTGACCATGAAACCAACAATTTCTTTAAAATAAACACCTGCCTGCCCTGAGGGGGAAATGAAGGAATTTGTTGACATATTTTTAAACATGCTTTTTAAAAAGACATTACAGTTTTGGTAACAGGACTGAGAAAAATGCATCCATCTTCCACTTAAAAAATGTGTAAAAAATTAAATAAAGTTACCTGAGATGGACCAATACAGATTTTGAATAGTTAAACATGTCTATTACTAGATTCAGTCTTTAAAAAGGATAGAAAATGATTTTTTAAAAAGAGTTTTGGAAGCAAATGGCCCAGGAGTGCTTGTAGCAAAAGGTTTTTAAAATGTATAATTTCATAAAATAATGGCTGAATTCAAAATAACATTCTACCATACACCATGTAAAATATGACCTAAATAGAAGCATGCTGAGTTCACGGCTTTGCTCAAGCCCTGCCGCATACTATTATTATTATTTTAAAAGATTTAGCCACTAGATTTGAGGGCCAGCGGTTAAAGGTTGCTTCATCCGGGAACAGAAATAGGAAGCTACGATTCATGAGTGAGATATGATTCCGGGGAATTTCTGATGACTGGCCAAATGTTTGATTTTAGACGCATTAAATCATAAAGTTTAACTGCAGATAGTGGACAGGTTTGATTGATTTCGCAATACTGGCCTGAACTGCTGGTTAAAATAATTAATAACTCTCTGTCAGTTTGAGTTGCGCCTCATAACTGAACTCTAATTACATGCGTATATAAACGTGCCACATGTAATGTTTGGAATAGCACATGTGTTATTTATTTCAGTAGTTCTCTGTGAATTATAACAGGCTAGATAACACCACAGTAACAGGAAGTAGAACGCTAATGTTCCGTTGTTGTTGTGGGCGGGCCCGTGTATCTTTCCGATCAGTGATTGGTCAGAACGGAGGGGCGTCTCCAAGCATTCGATCCTCATTGGTCAGCCCGCTCTGAATTGGGATCTCTTATTGGCTACTGTATCTGTCACTCAGCGGATTCATGCGCAGTGCTGAAGGGAGGAGTAAACAGCAGTGAGTCACAGCTAACAGGCTAGTGTTCGCTATAGGTGAGTACACATATTATCGGCGATAAACTCACATTTCCAACGGATTTTGTCTATATTATCTCCATGATCCGTTACATATTTAATGCTAGCTGTGATTGTGTTAACCGCACGGTTCGTGTGTGCGTCGAGTGTGTTTATTCATGCGCGTTGAGCTAGCTGAGGCCTGCTGCAGCTCGTGCCTGCGCGGGAAAGTCTCATATAAGTGCACGTGCACATGTGCGATTGCAGAAATAAAACGCACATCAGCTCATAAAAACTCACATCATGGCAGAATAGCGATAGAATTGAGTGTTTGTGTGAAGTTTTTGCGTGAAAATGCACGATGAGGCCCAGTGTTGAGGTTCTAAGGCTGTGGAGCATTTAACGTTACACATGTGACTTTCCTTAAATCGTGTGTCATTTAACCCCTGTACATCTCTAAACACATGCATTAATCAGGATGATTTCATATTCTGTTGCATACTGTGTTAGTGTATCCCTGATGAGAGCCATTTCTCTTATGGCCTGCGTTTCCATGGCCGATAATAAATGATCTGATGATCAGTAACTGTTACTGGTGTTAAATCAGCACGTAGCAGTTTTGGCCTTCATGAAACCTGTTTTTAAATACAGTTATGAGTGTTTATAGTTGTTTCCAGTGAGAACCCTGTTAATTTTGTTAGATTTGTTAGCCTTTAGCAGTAGCCTTGGTGCTAGGACCATGTGTGTGCTATGTGCCATGTGCTATCAGCATTCCCATTAACAGAAGATCCCTTACATGAGATTGAAAAGTGTTTGATTTTATGTTTCTTTGTAAAAACTTGATTATTTAAGTGGAAACAATTCAGAGTTATCCTAGAAAGCTGGTGTCTGACATGAGTTTTCACGGAAAGTGGAGTGAATTAAGACTACATGGTGTATGAATGCAGAGAAACCCTTGTTTAATTGTCATAAAAATAGCACAATGAAAATAAACCTGAACATAGACTCCCTATGTAAAGTTATTTGTTAATGTTAGTCTTTGCAGCTTGACATTAACCCATATTTGAACATTGTAACCAGTGTTGGGGAGTAACTAGTAACATGTAATGACATTACATAATTTATTTACAAAATAAGTGTAACTTAGTGTTACATATACTGAGATTTCTTTCCCAAATTGCAGTGACTATCTAAAATATGAGACACCAATGTTTCAGGAGTTTAGGACACATGTTTGATCGATAACTGATTTATTTCCAATTTGGGTTTATGTATATGCTTTACTTTTTAAGATGAACTTCTTTTAAGATTTGATTTTAAAAACAGTATCACAGCTATTAAAGTATTTTTTATCAGTGTTGAGTACTACTATAAGGTTACCCTGGCCTACTTTACATGTTTGAAAATGATTAACAGTTGAAAACATTTGTTAGAAACTTAGAAAAGTAATCAAATGTAAACATTACTTTAATAAAGTAATTGAAATACATTACTTATTACATTTTAAGTAGAGTAACTTACAGTAACAGTAATCTGTAACCTATTGCATTCCCAAAGAAACCTTCCCAACACTGATTGTAATAAAGGTAAAGATATCTTTCATGCCTGCAGTGAGCACTCTGTGATTAGCATGAATGAAATCAGAGTTTGTGGCTTTATCTCCACAGATAATGGACATGAGTACCAGCGAGTGCTTTGGTTGTGGCCGCTCTGGACACTGGATCAAGAATTGTCCTAATGCTGGTCGAGGTCGTGGCAGGGGCCGGGGACGAGGAAAGGGTAGGGCTTCTCCAGTTATTTAAATAGCGCTGCTTCGAGACAGATGCAGTCTAACTGAGGTGGTCTTTCTCTCTGTAGATCTGTTCTGTTACAGGTGTGGAGAGCAGGGCCACATTGCCAGAGATTGCGAACAGACTGAGGATGGTAAGATGCTCTGCCTCATTGCACTTCGATTAGTAAGAACTAGGGATGTAATGATCAGTGTTGGGCAAGTTACTAAAAAAAAGTAATCCAATACAAATGACTAATTACTTCTTTAAAATTGTAATTTGATTACAAGTTTACTTTACTTTTCAAGTTATCAAACCTAAAAAACACACTACAAAGAGAAACTCAATTCTTTCATTAATTTCATATTGACTTAAATACATAAGTAGGCTTATTATTTGTATACACTGATTCACTCCCAATATCAACAAAACTTTTCTTTTTTTTTTTGGTTTTTTTAAAATAAAGAAAACAAATAGGGTGCGCTTTAATGCATTCTCAGTGTCCGTGAATATCTTCCTGAAATGAGTCACTAGAATGAACAAAAATGACATGAGAAATACAGTATAGCTAAAGAAATCTTAAATGAAGTCATGTCGAAAACATATTCTCTGCTAATCCGTATGAAACCAATGCGAGTCTTTCCCGTCTGAGCTCAGCTATAATGTGCAGGCACATTGCGTGCTATAAGATAATCATGCACGTGAAACCAAGCTTGAGACGCGCGAACATGCAAACGCTCGCGTCACCTCTGTAGAAAGATTCAAGTTCATCCCGGCTACTTTTCGTTTTTGGAAGAAGACGCGCTGTGAGGAATAAGCCTTGAATTGTGATGCCGACGTGGTTTAATCCAGCGGAGGATCTCATTCTGATGAGTCATTTATTTTTTTACTTCATCAGTGTTACTGTGACAAACTTGTACACATTCACTTGTTGAACTTTTCCCAAACTATAATGCCAGACTAAAATATGTCGAGTGCAACATTTTGAAATTTGATAGGCAACCTTTCATTGCATCTAAATGTTGTAGGACTCCCATTTTAGCTCGCATTCTCGGGTGATTAATTAAAGGGCATACTGACGCGCAAAACATGATTTTTACTTCATATTTTTTAACACTACATTTGTAACTTAAGTAATGTAATTTTATTGACATAAGTAACTGTAATCAAATTACATAAATTTAAAATGTAACTCATTATTTTACTGCGTTACCAGGAAAAGTAATTAGATTACTGAGTAACGCGTCATACCCAACTCTGGTAACGATATTATCAATATCGAAATATCACGATACCAAAACTGTCTCAATATTATTGTGGTCACATGACGATATGAAACGCTCTTCCGGGCAAAAAGTGTAGTTTTTAAAATATATTTGAACTTATTATTTTAACATAAAAGGTCTTTAAAGTTGTGTTTTGGGCCTTTATGCTTTGGCACAGTATCTGTCAAACAAACTAAAACCGAAAGCACAATATGGCTTAATCCCTTCATCAAGTCTGGTTTCACTGCGTGTTTCAAAGCGAAGAGCACACTTGGTTCAGACGATCAGCTCGTGATCCGGTGTTTTCCGCGTCTCAGAACGGCTCCGTTCACACTGAATGAATGCAGTGATCTGTGATCATGTTTATTTCATGTGCTGTGAGTTTAGCGTGTGTTTGGGAACGCAACAGCCACCAGTTTATATTTGCGGCAGATGATTACAGCATTTCACTATATTTGTAGTGAGATGTGTTTTTGTAAACCTGTTTTCACCGAAGCTGGAGTTTTCCTTCAAAATAAAATCTCTATTGCCGTTTCCATCAAAATAAAAGCTTAAAGTGCAGTATGAATTACTGACAGCTAGCGGTTTAAATGCAGTCCAAATTCAAAATATCTCTTTCAAGTGTAGAAATTAGGAAAGAAGTATTGTAATTTCCCTACTGTAGTGTAAAGCAAAAATAATATACCTATGAAATATTCATTTTCATTTATTTTACAGTGCAATTGTTTTACAATATATGGCTATTATTGTCATAGGAATAATATAAAATTATTATTCTATTCTAATTTGTTTGGCTTCCTAAAACACTAGTGTGAATATAATTTAGACGGAGACAGTATATCACAAATAAAAAGAGCGTTGATACAAGTTAATTCACTGACTTTTTTCTGACGCAAGTTTTCTTAGTTAAGAACATGGGTTGGAGCTCTTTATTTTGAACTCTCAAAGTGCATTAGATAGAATAATTTAACTTTAAAATGTACATCATTTTCATTTTTCCCCAATTCATGTCTTTTTTTTTAAATTTTTTTTAAATTTTTTTTAAATATCGTCATATTATCGTATCGTGAGTTTTTGGTATTGTTACATTCCTAGTAAGAAATTGAAGAGCTTTTGTACAGTTGGTACTCTGTCAACATTGTTTATTAATGATTTTTTCTGCTTCAAATATAGCATGCTACAATTGCCACAGGAGTGGCCATATTTCCAGAGACTGTAAAGAACCCAAAAAGGAGAGAGAGCAGTGTTGCTATAACTGCGGCAAAGCCGGTCACGTGGCACGCGACTGTGACCATGCCAACGAGCAGAAGTGCTATTCCTGCGGGGGGTTCGGACACATCCAGAAACTATGTGACAAGGTCAAGTGTTACCGGTAAGTCCCATCGGAGCTTGATGCTTTAAAGAAATTGTTCACCCAAGATTAAAAATATTTAATAATAATGTCCAGATAGGCATGCAAGGTTCTTTTGTGTTGTTTCCAAACTCAATGCACACTCAGTGTGAGTGCGTGCTTCAGATGTTATTATGGACTTGAACTTTTGTGTTTAACAGAAAAAAAATAGCTTACAAGTTTGTAATGGCATAGCGACATGAGTGATAGTAAATGACGTTTATTAGAGCTACATAGTTAAAAGATTGCAAGTCATTCATATTATCACAGAAATACTGGGATAAACATTTATAGTTTGGATATAAACATTGATGTTTATGGTAGCGGTCATAATAGAGCAAATCACCTTTTTAAAGTAATTGGCGCTTCAAATAACGTTTGTGTCGATTGCATTGTTTCGCCAAAAAAAGTCATTGAGTCATTCATTCAAACCAATTTTTCATTATTTTAATATTAAAAATTGGTTTATTAAATGTTTTATATATATAGTATGTTTTATAAATTATACAAATATACTAATTATGACACTGTAATTATGCATTTAAGTACTGGGTAATATTAATTAACTACACTATGGTTTATAATTTACTCTATGGATAGGGTTATTAGGGTTTGGCTTAGGGTTACTTGCATGTAATTATGCATAATTAATTGTTATTATAATAGTAAGTACATGTAACGTGTAACAAGGGCACCTTAAAATAGTGTTATCTAAATGACTACTACCATTATGACAGTGAAGTACAGAGCAGAATGCTGGAGGATGCTTTGAATTCAGCCGGAAACTAAAATGCGTGTTGGTTTGCAGGTGTGGCGAGATCGGTCATGTGGCAGTGCAGTGCAGCAAGGCGACTGAGGTGAACTGCTACAACTGCGGCAAGACCGGTCACCTGGCCAGAGAATGCACCATTGAAGCGTCTGCGTAACTTCTTTCCTCTGTCGCCCCTCCTTTCCTGATTGATGGTTGTTTCTCTTCTCTGAATCCTCTTCATTGGCCAAAGGCTGGCAAACAGAGGCCTTTCCCAGGCCAGTGAGCAGCTTTGAGTTTTGTTTTTCCTTTATGAAGATAAGGGGTAAAAAAAAAAAAAAAATCATTGCGTTTAAAATGAAATGTTTATTTAGGTAGAGGTGTAATGTATGACGCTTTGTTAAGGGACCCCTTTCCATGCCACTGGTGAAGATCCATTACTGGGACATCCCACGCCACAGGGAACCTCTGGGCTCACGGAAGTGAACCTTAGATCAAATGTAAGAGAGAAGTCAGGTGAAGGCTCAATTCTGGTGTTTTGTTTTCTTTTGTTTTGTGGTTATATGGAGAGAAGTGAAAGCAGGCTTAAGAAAGACCATTTTCATCACAGGAAGTCCATTATGATCTGGTGCCCACCAACAGCTCACAGCAAAGTGTGTGTGTCTCCTAAGGAAATATGTTATAATGGTATATTTGAATTAATTTGACTTCCAGAAATCATACATTTTGATTTCTTTTTTGTATTTTTTTTGGACTCTTTTTTTTTTTCTTCTTTTTTTTTTTCTTTCTGAAAAGTCATGTTTGCGGGTTCAGCAAACACTCCTTGTTAATGCTGAACATTACAGAGTAATTTTAGTCCTTTCTACCTTAAATTATCCAGTACAATAGAGAGACGTGAAATTAGCAACAATTTGCAAAAAAAGAATGTTTTCACAGAAATCAGATATTTTTGTACAATATCACTTGGACTACTGTAAGAATATCATTGCTTGTACTCAGTTTTTAAGTCAGAAGGAAATTGCAACTTAAGTCCTAGAACATAGATATGTAATTTTAAGCTGTCAATAAAGTTGGAGGAGGATGAGGAATCTGCCTGCATTCATGATTTTTATTACCTAGAAAAAAAATGAAATGGTTGACTTCCACACCATGTGGGCATTTGGTATTAATTGGGGCTGAATTTGGAAGTATCTCTCTCTCTCTCTCTCTTTCTCTCTCTCTATGTATGTGTATATATATATATATATATATATATAAAACGTTTTTTTTTCCAGAAGTGTATTTAAAAAAAAAAAAAAAAAAAAACTTCACTATTTAGTGATATGAACAGCTACATCAGACACAATTGGCCCATTCAGTAGTTAACATGCACTGAAAAGTTTAATCCACATTTAAACAGGACAAAGTAAAAAGAGACTTATTCATCAGGTTAAAAATATTTTAACAGTAACAGTTTAGGTGTTGCAAACAAACCGTCTATTCAAATTAAGAGCAAAACATATCCAATTGTATAGCAAACTCATGCCATAACTATATTAAATAATGAGTGTTGTAATAAGTGAAAATGCAGGCAGGGCAAGTAGATATCTAAACTTCCAGCAGAAAAGAAAAAAATACTTATGAGCTGTGCTTTGGCATTTTTCTGTGCCATTATTGCAGAGAGATAGTAAGATAAAGAGGGTATGGGTGATTGCATATGCACTCCTACGGGACAAGTTTTGAATTATATACTGGAGGAAGAAATGTATAATACTAAGTATAAATACCTAAAAAATAAGATAAAATTTACTCAAATGTATGTAATGTTTATAGTATACAGAATCCTATTTATGTTATTGGTTTATTGAGCAGATAGTAAATGTTTACAGGGCTGGAAATAGTCTTTGGCACAGCGAGACAATCTTTTGGGACAGGACAGGAGCCGGACAATATATAAAGCCATCCCGTACAGGGTTTTGTGAAGCAGCCCAGCAGCATTTTAGTTTAACTACTTAATTTAGCATTTTCTCAGTAAATGTTTTTTTTTTTTTTAGTAGTGAAACTACTGAATTAAAGTTCTTGAGTCTGCAGAGGTATTTAGCCACTAGATGCCAGAAGTACTCTGTAGAGTCAGGAGAGAGAAAAGCAAAAAGAGGGGGTACAAAACTACAACAGTACCTAGGTTCCTCACAGGCACATTCAGCTGCATGTGACTTCAGAGACTCGGCAGAGCAAATGCTGTGCAAGCAGCTGGTGGAAATGGGTGGCCAGTTCACATTTTTGCTGGAACTGGACCTCAGCTTTAAATATGAGATCTTGAAACTTACTACATAAAAGCCCGGTATAGGCTGTACAGAGTCATCACAATGAACCACCCACTGCAGGACAAAAAGATAAAGGCCTGTGGCAAACTTGTGACAGCAGCATTTATGTTCATGTTACTGAGCCAACACAGCCACCTGGCTAATAAGCCAGCATGCCTGGCAGCTACAGCCATTCCTCTGGGAAAACAGAAGATTTAGCAAATGTCTGACGTTCATCTTCATAGAAACAGGTGCATCAAACCTAATTCTTTGTTGCATGCAAATTAAAACACATGATGGACATTTTAAAGCAGTAGTAAGTTACAAGTCATCTAGTGTTTATTATCAAACGGCATAGCATTAGCTTTGTGAATGGGCACATTTAATCTGGCCTCAAGGAAATATATAAACCTTGTATCGTCAGCGTGAAAAAAGTGAAAACCAGCTCCATGTTTCTTAATGATATCTCTAAAACTGTAGCATGTACAAGGTGAACAGCAACAATCCTAGTACTGAGCCTTGCGGCACTCCATGCTGATCTTGTGATTGATATGACACCTCTTCGTTTATTACTACAAAGTGATAACTACAATTATAAATACAGTCAGAGTACTGAGCGCATAGTAGCACTGAACACTTCCTCCATGTGAAATAAAGTACTTCTCATTTCTTATTTGTGCATCCTCATTTCCTTTCCTCGCTTCCTTTCCCCGTGTTTCAGCTCCCCTCCCTCGGGATATGAGGAAAGGATGCAAGGAAACAAAATGAGGACAGAGGAATCGAAGGAACGATTATTTGTACATTGGAATATTCTTGATCACTCAAGCATCACTTCAAAGCGTTGTCAGCTGCACTCAGGGGATCTGAGGGGATGTTGTTAAAGGTTGGTTAAGACAGTCGTAATAAATATTAATAAAGCAAGATTACATGAGATGTATGGTTTATTGAAATTGCAAAGGTAAAACATAAATTCTGATTATTATGAGGAGGAGAATTTATATGTGCATCAGGTAGGGAACCACATTAGACCTCTGCACAATCTGACTTTGTTGCAACCTAGAATTAAACTGCTGGTCTCATCTGGCCAGAGGAGAACGCCACACTATTTCCCTTTGGTAATACTGTAAAGCTGCTTTGACACAATCTGCATTGTAAAAAGCGCTATATAAATAACAGTGACTTGACTTTTTTGATAAGAAAGACCTCTGCATAGGATACACCTGTATCTTCGCTCACAGCTCCTCTGGAAGCTTCCTCACTCCTCGGCTCATGGTGCTATTAGAGGTTTGAGGTGTCCTCAAGATGGCTAACTTTCAACGGTTTCTGGGTCACAGGCTGGGGTACGGAGGAGCGAGGAGGCATCAGTTTGATTCAGACTCTATCTCCCGACTCCCTTTACCTGAGATGGGTGACGCAACAGACGAACCAGAAATTGTCGCCACTGTTTCTCACTTGTCTATCTCTGAGCTCATTGCTGCATCAGAGACCTGCCTTCAGAGAAAGGTTGGTAAAGACAAAAATGTGCAAAGAACTAGAACCTAACTTTCACATCAGACGTGAAATATCCATTTTGGGACTGTAAAATTGTGCAGGGTGACCACTGTCTAGTGGAAATATTGTCACTACGCGCAAGATTTGTCAATTTAGTTCAAGAAAGGCACCAAGGGATTGAATGAACTAATCTTCAGGAGACAAGGCAATCCACACAATTGTCTTTTGCTGACTTTTGGTGATATCCAATATGTGCCTTCCAATATACAGGTGCTGGTCATATAATTAGAATATCATCAAAAAGTTGATTTATTTCACTAATTCCATTCAAAAAGTGAAACTTGTATAATGTATACATTCATTCCACACAGACTGATATATTTCAAGTGTTTATTTCTTTTAATTTTGATGATTATAACTGATAACTAATGAAAACCCCAAATTCAGTATCTCAGAAAATTAGAATATTACTTAACACCAATACAAAGAAAGGATTTTTAGAAATCTTGGCCAACTGAAAAGTATGAACATGAAAAGTATGAGCATGTACAGCACTCAATACTTAGTTGGGGCTCCTTTTGCCTGAATTACTGCAGCAATGCTGCTGCAGCATGGAGCTTCCATCAGTCTGTAATGTTCGGGTGTTATGGAGAGCCCAGCTGTCTTGATAGTGGCCTTCAGCTCTTCTGCATTGTTGGGTCTGCATGTCGCATCTTCCTTCACAGATCCCCATAGACTTTTCTATGGGTTAAGGTCAGGCGAGTTTGCTGGCCAATTAAGAACAGGGATACCATGGTCCTTAAACCGGGTACTGGTAGCTTTGGCACTGTGTGTGGTGGTGCCAGGGTCCTTGCTGGAAAATGAAATCTGCATCTCCATAAAGTTGGTCAGCAGCAGGAAGCATGAAGTGCTCTAAAACTTCCTGGTATACGGCTGTGTTGACCTTGGACCTCAGAAAACACAGTGGACCAACACCAGCAGATGACATGGCAGCCCAAACCATCACTGACTGTGGAAACTTTACACTGGACTCCGAAGCAACGTGGATTCTGTGCCTCTCCTCTCTTCCTCCAGACTTCTGGGACCCTGATTTCCCAAAGGAAATGCAAAATTTACTTTCATCAGAGAACATAACTTTGGACCACTCAGCAGCAGTCCAGTCCTTTTTGTCTTTAGCCCAGGCGAGACGTTTTCTTGACGCTGTCTGTTGTTCAAGAGTGGCTTGACACAAGGAATGCGACAGCTGAAACCCATGTCTTGCATACGTCAGCGTAGTGGTTCTTGCCACTGACTCCAGCTGCAGTCCACTCTTTGTGAATCTCCCCACATTTTTGAATGGGTTTTGTTTCACAATCCTCTCCAGGGTGCGGTTATCCCTATTGCTTGTACACTTTTTTCTACTCCTTACATCTTTTTTCCTTCCCCTCGCCTCTCTATTAATGTGCTTGGACACAGAGCTCTGTGAACAGCCAGCCTCTTTTGCAATGACCTTTTGTGTCTTGCCCTCCTTGTGCAAGGTGTCAATGGTCGTCTTTTGGACAACTGTCATGTCAGCAGTCTGGAATTAGTGAAATAAATCAACTTTTTGATGATATTCTAATTATATGACCAGCACCTGTATAGACAACAGTATTGCCCACAAGCTAATGGGGCAGTAGATTAATTTACAGTGTTGAAACAAAGTATCCAGTTTGCAGTTCGGGAATAGAAACCTTGGAAATCAACTGTTACAAAGTTACTGCAAAATTTCTGGGCAACACCACAAGTTACCACATGGCTACACCTTTTGAACACCTGCATAGCCGTAAGATGCGTACTATAATGTACTGCCTGTCAGCATTGACATTGGAACAGGTCTTTGACAACGTGACATCTGTGACGGGGTTTCAAGTGAGGTGTTGAAAAAAGTGAACCAAGCTTACAGCGTCAGGTTCAAGAGCATTAACAGCAAACAAGTCCTATAAGGAGCTTCTAAAAACAGCAGAGTTAAAGGACTTTGTGTTCTAGATTAAAGGGTAAGTTCATGATTTGAAACAAGCTGATTGTTGTTCTTTTAGTTGTTTAAATACTAGTCTAAATCCTATGAACATACTCCTCAAGAAACATTCTTTAGTGCAAGAAGTGAACATAGGATGATGGTTCCATAGGCTACTTATTACTTAGAGTTTATAATGTGTTAATGCATCAAAGCATTGTGTTATAGTGTTCTAAGATTGTGTTTATTCTCTGAAGAAAAGGGGAAAATGTAGCGTCTATAAAGACGCTATAAAGATCTTTATCCGATCATAAAAGACCAGGTGTAAATGTACCCTCAGATGCATTTGGGATCATTTACAATGCAGTCACTCAAAACCATTTCCGATGGCAACAAATAAAGTCTATCCACCTTATTTTTCACATAAGAGCGGACGCGCCCATTTGTAAATTTTATGGGTCTGGCTTCCGGTCTCTTTCGCTTCCAGCTATTTTTAGCTGTACAAAACAGCTTGTTTTGCTGCTTGATATTGCAAATTACCATGTTATTTTAATGTATTATCTTAATCATGAACACACTGATTTGTAGTTCAAACCATTTTACCGTTTACTGCACGTTGTTATTCTTCTGGTTATTTTCCTACAGTGGCTAATGAACCGAAAGTCTCACACATAGGCTTACTTCCACGTTGAAGAATAAGGTGGATATAACAATAATATTTGTCTTTATGTGTAATACAAGTCTTCTAGTGCGTTATTAAGGCAATCATTAAACTTACAGTAGAAACCCTATGTGCAGGCAGTGCTTTATAAAGTGATCCTCATCAGTTTGAAGCTGGCAGTCATTGCATGTGAAGCTCGGCCTAAAGCTGGAACTGGTGTAGTCTTTAGTCAGGAGAAAAAAGCAGGAAAGCAGAAGGTTAAAAAAAAATGTGTGTAACTGTTATTCATGTTATTTCCAAGCAGGGATGATTTTGGGCATTTGATGTGATTCTGGCAGATCTAACTAATGTAGCTGAATTACAAGTTTGCAAGATGAATTATGTAAATGCTTGGCTGATATGAGATGAGTGGGCCTATCCCAATACACACAGCCACTTGGGAACACATGTATAGGCTACAAAAGTAAGTAAGGGCACAAGGCTGTCCCAGCTGAAAAATATTGAAAGTGCAAGATTTCAAGGAAAAAACTTTTCAGTGTAAGTTAAATTATTTAGCTATTACATATATTTTGGTGGTATAATGTATTGGTAGCAAAAAAAAAAAAAGAAAAAAAAAAGTGTATTGGTACAGAGAAAGTACGCTTGTATGTTTATTTTGTAAAACATTTGCAACTGTTTTTATCACTTAATTAGAAGCACATACACTTGTGGTCTTCACACCCACTTGAACACTTTAACAAAGTACTGAAAAAATATGTCATGTAAGTAGACAAGTGGTCAACTGTGGGTACTGGAACAGGCCCGGTGTGTCCCAAGGTTTGGTGCCAAATGCATAAAACAAAACAGCTCCTTTTGTGAATGTAGATTTTCTAGGTCAGAGATAGATAGTCCTGCTTCTGGATGGCTACCATACTGCAGAGCTACCATCCAATAATCAAACATGAAAATGTACCAATACACCTGTCTGTTATTTTCAAGTATAAGATTGGAGCTGAAGTTTGCAGGAAGTAGTGATGGGCAGTTCAGATCATTTTACTGACTTTCTCAGTTTGATCTTGTTCATCAAATTGAACAAATTTTTATTCAAGCCATTTCGCTCATTTAAGTGACATTAAATGTTATACCAGGGGTCAGCAGACTTGGTCCTGGAGGGCTGGGCTGGTGTCCTGCAGAGTTTAGCTCCAGCTTACTCCACACACCTGCCTGGAAGTTTCAAGTATACTTAGTAAGACCTTGAATAGCTGGTTCAGGTGTGTTTGATTACGGTTGGAGCTAAACTCTGCAGGACACCGGCCCTCCAGGACCAAGTCTGCTGACCCCTGTGGTATGCTTTTAATGTGGTATGCTTGAAGCTTCCAGGCAGGTGTGTTGAGGCAAGTTGGAGCTAAACTCTGCAGGACACCGGCCCTACAGGATCAAGTTTGATGACCCCTGATCTAGATCATATTCAGAATTAAGAAATCATTATAATGCAGCTAAAGATCATTTACAGGGAATAAAAATAATTACTTCACCTTTCGAGTCTTTCGTTCATTTATGTGACAGAAGGTATCTCACCAGCAGCAGGGCTGGCTACCCCGTTATAGATACTGTCAATAGTCTATAATTTTGGAACCTGGATTATAGCATGATAAAAGATGGGTTAAATAGATTTGCAATCCCACATGTTTAAGCTCCTACCTAAGGCTGATGATACACAGGGCAACTTTTTGAGCAATTTTGCCGAGCAACTTTTTTTGAGCAATATTTTTTGGGCACTTTCCCACAACAAAATGGGTAGCAAATTTCTATCTGGATACTTTAGATCAGTTGTGGGCCCTGTGCCTAATGGCAACATTAACTTAAGTTGCCCTGTGTATCATCAGCCTAAGAATCTTTTTAAGATTTGCTGATCCTACATCCTGACATTACTTCATTTGAAAAACTAAGGCGATGTTCATTGTATTGGGCATTTAATGTGAACAGGATGGCATCTGTGTACTGAGTAGATTCAATAGTTTGAGGGGGTTCTGCCAGCCTCTCATCTTCTTACTGAAAGCTAACAATGTGTGAATGTTTGCATGTCTCTAGTTCTCATGACCAGGTGTGGTTTAACCCATTTGGGGTACTGTACTAGGTTTGCTGGAGCTCAAAGCTGGGGGTGATTGCCTTTATTGTCTTTAGATGTTTGGTTAAGTGGTTGCTTCTGAGGCTGTGTGTAAGGACTGCCCAATAAATGACTCCAAAATACAATGTACGCCTGCCTTAGACTTTTGATGACTGCAGCGCCAGACAGCTTGTTTTCAATAAAGAATCCTGCTGAAGATACCCAAGAGTCTCCTGCTCTTCGCTTCTGAGTTTCCAACAAGCAATTAAGACTCAAGAAGCAAGTATCACTATGTTGTAATTGATGTGAAACCTTTCCGGTAGCCAGTGTACAGTAACAATGCTAAAATTAGAATGATATTATAGATATATTATATTTGAACCAGCTTGAAGCTTGTTTAAGGTGGATGCGATAACTCCACTGGTGGAGATCTGACATCCTCAGCTCCTCCATATCATGAACATCAAGCTGATGGGGTCATTTTTAGAGCAAAACATTTTTGTTTAGTTTTTTTTTTCTTTTCAGAAAATATTAAATGATAATCATTATAGCCAGAAGTATAAGAAGAACAATTGTACTGGATACTGATGTAGAACATGTAAACATTTCTTTCTGACTATGTAAGGCTGTGGAGACATTTTACAAAATTAACAGTAGAAGGAGAACTAGGACATATAGATGGTTTGGTAGGCAAATATTAAGCAACTAAGAATTTTGAATTTAAATATTTTTACAATTTGGTGAATTTGTACATTATAACTTTTCAATACAGTTTGTGCACCCCGAGTGTTACGTATTCTTGTTAGACTGGGTCGAGACTTCTTCTAGTGCCATTAAACATAGTGATAGGTGTATGATAGGCGTATGTTTTCTGATTGGGCCCTGGTGTTCAGCTCCCACTGTAGGCCATCGAACTTTACATTAGACTTGCACTGGAGGCACTCAAGGGCCCAAGTCTATGCACTTAGAGTCCCAGGGCCCCTAAAGTAATCTGATCACATTAAATCTGATAAAATACCATTAATTATGACAGAATCATCAGAATCAGTTAAAAGTAGTTTCCAACAATTGCATCCCTTATTATTGCTTGCATATTTGTTTCAATTTATTTTCTTGTAGGTAAGATGAGGGATCTGACTGGAAATGAAAGATATTTGTATTGTTTTATTATGCTGTTTTCTGTCTCTACAAATAAAAACACAATGTGACCACACACTGACTATTGTACCTGTTCTTTAGTAGCCTAAATTGTGATGTTGTCCCATTTATTCTTATTTTAGTATCAGTTACTAATATAGCTTTATTAATATTCTGAATTTGTTGAATTATAATATATATATAAGTTTTAGTAATTTTATAGAATTTTTGTCTTTTTTTAATTCATTATTAATGTTATTCTTTAATATGTCTATATATTTGTTTATTTTTATTTCAGTTTTGGTCTTATCTGGATTTTGATCTGTTGCTTTGGATAAACTGGTGCAAAATTAAGATGGATTACCTGATCCAATATAGCAAAACTGGGATTTCCAAATCCAGATCATTCTTATCAAGATTGAACTTTTTTAACAACTGGGCCCTGGTGAGCAGCACCATGTCCCAAAGACAGCCTCACTAGCCTTGAGTTTGAAATGAATAATGATTCACTTGAAGCCTTTTGTCTGGCTTAGATGTTGTTTTCATTTTTTTTTTTAACACAATATAATAAAAAAAATCCACTTTACAGAGCAAAATATATATTAAACTGGCAAGATTTACAATTTTCCAATATCGCAGTCCAAGTTACATATCAAATGAAAGTGTATTATATACTAGAAGGGATCAGTACACAGTTGAGTTTTTCATGGTACTTTAATCTTAATGTTGTGTTGCTTGTTCAGGACGTCCAGTATCTGAGGGAGGATGTCCATGTTGAGTAAAGGCTTGTCCATGTCATCGGTCCCTGCGCTCAGTGACCCGATACTGCACCTCATCCTCGCTCTGTGTTTGGGTTTGAGCGATCGAAGAGATTCTGCCTCAAATCCCGTGTGTCTCTCATCGATTCCCAGAATAAACGTAGAGTTTCTTGCCAGTTGCATGCACCACAGCAACAAACCAATGAGAAAGCAAAGCATGACGCATAAGATGGCATTATAAACCCACCCAAAGCAGTGATCAGAGACACAGGACATGAAATCAGCATCAGTGAGCTCATGGATGGACCTTTGGGCTAGTTCTGCAGGACTGGCACACACCGGCATCACAGAGATGGCTTTATTCCTCTTTAGCCATAGTCTTAAGTACTAGATGCTACAGTCGCAGTGGAAGGGGTTCCCAGATAAACTGACCAGCTGCAGGTGCTGGAGCTGGTCTAGATGCCCTGGAGTTACGGTGGCCAGCAGGTTATTCTGCAGCAGGAGTTCGGTGATTTCTACAGGAAGACGAGGGACGGTTCTCAGGCCCTGCGAGCTGCAGTTCACCCTCAGACCTCGGGACGGTAAAGCCTTGCACCTGCAGGACTGGGAACTGACGTGTGCAAAGATCGAGCACAAGAGAAGGGTCAGTCCTGAACTGAAGAGCATCCTGCGTGTGAAGAAACCACAAATACTTTAGCACATATCTTCAGAAGCAGGGAGTTATTAACATCATTACATGCAATAAAAATCTGAAACCTGAGTAGCATCAGTTAATTGTCTTGGAGTACATACATACCCTGATAGCACACGTACATCACATCTATTTGACGTCTGCATTCACATCTGCAAGATGTATTTTTAGAGCAGTGGTCACTAACCTTTTTAAGCCCAAGATCCCTGACCTCGGCCTTTATGAAAGACAAGATCTACACTGTAAAAAATGACCGTGAATTTAACAGTAAAAAGCTACAGTAAACGGTAAGTTCGCCTACTATATACGGTGAAAATTGAAATTGAAATTGAAATTGAATTATATCAGTTAAATTTAAGTTAAAACCCTAAAACCTAAAATGTTGCTACCATATTTTTTACGATAAAATTCTGGCAACCACAGCTGCCGGTTTTTTACTATAAATTTTACGAAATTGTTTTGCAGTGTAGCTATTGAAGAACTGAAAGAAAAGGACATCAGATTGTACTTCCAATTTGAGGCCTTTTATTTAGTATTTTAAGTAGTGAGGCACCGATCAGGGCCCATTCAGAATCAGATTTTTTTTTTTTTTTTAATTAATTAGGAAATTGATCGATTCTGATACTGGTTGCTGATTTTTTTTCTCAAACAAATTTATTTATTTGCTTTATAACAAGCAAACTGGCCTCTCTGCGCACGTCTTTGACCTCTGTTGAAGTCCTGTGTGTGATGTATTTTTCTTTATCACTGTCCTAGTAGATCCCGAAAATAACAAAAAAATGAGTACAAAAAATACAGTACAAAGAATGGAGAATGCATTTTGTACTTATTTTACTGTTATTTTCAGTATCTACTGGGACAGTGATGAAGATCTTCCAGTCGATCGTGATTTAACACCTTGCAGATGCGTGTGCTATCTGCGAAACCTGATTTTTTTGGCTGTAGAAAAGAGGTAACGTAAATACATGTAAAACATTTTTGTAAAACATTTTAAGGCTTGTTGGTTAATGAATATGGTTATATTAGTATATCTAAAGAAATATCAACCAAGAACAAAGAAAGTTCCTGGTTAAGTGCATGTTAAGCTCTGTCAGCAGCATCTGTGATGTGTTCTCTTCCGAAACTTTATGATAAGACATGACAGACCTTACCTCGAGCCACTATAGTAAGCCTACAGTAATGATTTTAATTTAGAGCTGTCAGGTTCTGTTTGTAATACCTCACATTTTTACAGTCGACATCAACGTGTCCTATACAAAAAAGAAAATCACAGTATGCATAGTGAGTTCAGTGAAAAGTAAATCCGAGGTGATGGACCTGAAAGAGAGTAATGTCGATTACCAACATAATTATCATATAAATAATGATTCTTTATAAAAGAATCTATGCTCAGTAAAATAAAGTTCTGTCATGACAACTCTCGGAGGGATTGGCATGGTAATTTACATGACAATGTTAATTTGTTTGGTCTTGGCGCAGTAGGTCTGCTACGCTGCTGCAGAGCAAGTACTTGCTGCTGCCAATACATCCACAACATGCTGCTATGAGCATGTAAGAAATACTGCTGCTGCACATATAACATATATGAATAACCCCCATAGCATATATGATCACCCCAGAGCAGATCTATACAGGTGGAGCTGGGGGAGGTGGAGGCTTTCTGAAGCGCCGCAGCTGATACAGCAAGCACTAGCCGAGTATTTGAATGTTGAGCAGCGAGCTCATTGGCTGCTGATACAAAAAGAACCAATCAGCTGCACCGTGTGATAATGATGTCATGATGTTAGATTGAGTTTGACCTATCGGACCATCTAGAGTTTCATGACAGAACTTTGAATATATCCGGTATTTAGGGCAAGTTGTGAATTATTATGCTTATAAATTGCTCTGTTAGCTTAAATAGATTCTAAGGGGGCAGCAGGGGCATAGCTAGACCCTTTTGCCCTTTTTTTTACTTTTTGATAAATCCTTATCTGGCAATAGAGATCACCATATAGCAGTTAATTTTCCCTGTTAATATTTCAGCAGTCATGTGATGTATGCTGTCTATTGGCTTTATGCCAAATATTGCACGAACAAACCTGGAAACAAATGAGAGGATGTCTCATCACATCCTCTTATTGGATAAAGTGTTAACAGCAGTGTAACAGCCATTTATAGTGGTATCTGAAACCGTAGTGGACGTTATCAAACGCACTCATTCAATCCCATAATGCACTGCAATAACGAGTGTACCCATAATGCACTGTGAGGGTCGTGCCGAGTGAATTCCTGAGTCTCACCAGAAGATGACGCCTGCAGCTGCATTCATTTTCCAAAGCGCTGGTCCAGTGTGGGTACAGCGTAATATCATATACCTATACAATTCTTTTAAACTGAATACAACAGTTCTTTTTTTTTTTTTGCTGTCCAGAGCTTAACTTGTATTGACCTCAATTTTTTCATTGAAAAATAAAGAACAACAATAAAACTATACACTGATGTCATATTTTGTAATATTTGTTTTGTGTTTAAGTAACACTGTCCAACATGAAAGAGGTCAAACATCTCAAAAGGTTAGACAGACTAGACATTATAAACAGCACTGAAGAGCACAGTGGCTGCCATAATAATAAAAATAATAATAAAACATATTCGCTGCTTTATATAAAGGAATGAGCTTTTTGATATGTCTGACCCCAAAATTGGACATTTAAGTCTCTCTTAAAATGTTTGAATGCACTAGATTAAGACAGACTTCTGTGTGTGTAATGGATGTAAGACTTACCTTTTAGCATGTGAGTGACAGCAACTGAAGAAGTGTAATAATCATCCTGGCTTCAAGCTGAGGCGTACATCCACTGAAGTCTTTTCTTGCAAATGTTTCTATACATCAAAACAGGCATTGCTGGCGCTTTAAACTGTGATCGTCTGGAACTGTTTTTCCTGTATTCTTTATTCTGTATCTTGTATTAGTTTGTATTGAGCAGTGAGAGCTCTAGGAGCATCGTGGGTCATGTGATCATGACAGGGCTGGCCTGTGTGAGCAGAGGATAAGACTATCTGCCAGCAGCACATTAATGCCCTTCTCACTGACCGAGCTGCGTGCTTATATCTGCAGTTGAGATGAGTCTGAAAATATTGAAAACGAAATAACTTGCTATACATGATGAATAAGCAATGTTTAGCCTGCAGTGCGTACATGCCACTAAAACAAATGACTCACATTTGAAACATACTCATTTGCTTATATGTGACCCTGGAGCACAAAACCAGTCATAAGTAGCACGAGTATATTTAGCAATATAGGCACAAAAAAAAACATTGTATGGGTCAAAATTATCAATTTTTCTTTTATGCCAAAATCATTAGGATATTAAGTAAAGATCATGTTCCATGAAGACATTTTGTAAATTTCCTACTGTAAATATATCAAAACTTAATTTCTGATTAGTAATATGCATTGCTAAGAACTTCATTTGGACAACTTTAAAGGTGATTTTCTCAGTATTTTGATTTTTTTGCACCCTCAGATTCCAGATTTTCAAATAGTTGTATCTCAGCCAAATATTGTCCGATCCTAACAAACCAAAAGCTTATTTACTCAACTTTCAGATGATGTATAAATCTCAATTTCAAAAAAATGGACCCTTATGATTGGATCTGTGGTCCAGGGTCACATATTCAATTAAAAGCTGCAATCCCTCTATAAATGTCAATATATCAAAATCCAAAATAATTTAAATGATAGTCCAAGCTAATTAAAGCCCCAGCTTTACAAAGCATTCAGCAGTCTGTCTAATTAAAAACAAACAAACCAATCAGTCAACTATACGTATCATATAATTGTTTTATTTTATGTTCTGAATGTCGTCACAGTTCGAGTTTTACATTGACTGTACACTGACATAGATAACCATCACATAAAATAAAATCTCAAAAGACAAGCATTCTCTGTTCTACAACAACAAAATAAACCCTTTATCATGACCTATTTCTGAGAGTGGTTGATTGGGACGGTGTGATAGCAGCCTGTGAGGAGAGAAACATCCAGACAGAGGACCTCACCAGTCTGTTTCAGTAACACACAGTAAAACAGACGGGAACACACCTCTCATTTAAAGATAGACGTCATATAATGCAGTCAGGATACTGTACACGCTATATACACAATGCTGCCTAACTTGGTCCCCTAATATTTTTATTACTGCTCAAATGTGTCTTTACAAGCCCTCTTTACGTGGGCTAATAGTGGATCATTTTATGCCATCTTTTACATGGATGAGATGCATTATCTGCAGTTACACACAACACAGTACAGAACAAGCACATGAAATGAGGAAACATAAAAAGAGAATAAGAAATATACAGAATAATAAGAAAGAGAGGTAAAGTGAAATAAACGAGTTAAGGCTGAGTGTTGATCAGCTCGCGGTGGACAAAAAAATAACGATGCATTTGAACCTTCAGTCCTTCATCTGTCAATCAAAATATCAGAATATCTTCTCGTGTTATTCATATTTTATGCAGAACAAAAATCTTTGGAAACGGTTACTTTGTAAGTAATATAAATGCAAGATCTTTTACATTTTTTCTTCTTAAAGTCAACATGAAACAACATTTTACACAACAAACCCATTTTACTTCATTGTGAGCAAAACAGGATATTAAACATGAAAAAAACGTAAGGGAGGATTTTCTTTTATCCATCAAGAAATGATCAGATTGTAAAAATGGCAGGTGATTGAAGGAGCGGGGTTGAGAAATAAAAGGGTGCAATGATTTCAAAGACAATTCTTTTTTCTTTGAATTTAACACGAGGAACGTAAACAGGGTCAGTTTAGTCTTTAGTTTAGTCGGTTCGTGTTGACTTTAGTACATCAGAATGAATATTGCACTCAATATATGTGATATGTTGAAAAGAAAACCTAATGCTTTGGTTTGGGGTCATGAAAACGTGCTCAGAAGCAAAGGTTACAAAATTTTGATCCTGAAAAATGTCAGCTTATGTTTCTGATCAGATTGCATCTTTATAACAATCATTTTCATTTGCCTCACTTCACAGACTAAGAGATGCATTCCTCTAAACATACCGATGCTTGCATAATATCGCAGAAAATTCACCTGAAACAATCTCCTGGTTGTTTAAAAGTAAAAAAAGAAGAGTACTTTTTACATGATTGCACTTCATTGCCATGGTAACACTGGTTTATTTTCAATAATAAATAAACACCCAAGAACAACATCAATAACAAATCACAGTTAAAGCCTAGCCGATCACTTTGACGTTTCATTCAACGTAAAAACATTTGTTTGATGAGAATCTCTACGCCGCTATGATGAAGTAATAGTAAAGATGACCATCATGACAAACATATTGCACTTAAAAACAAACCAGAAAATAAAGAAAAATAATTCCACCACTGGCCTTCAGAAGTCCTCCAACGAAAAAAAAAATCTGAAAAAGTTCTTAAAAAATGACTCCAGGCATGCAAACATATTTTAACATCTCCTCAAAACCCTTACCGTAAGTCTGTGAGATTCATATGATGCTGTACAACTGAGCAGTAGTGCCACATGAGACTGCATTTGTGCTTCAAAATCGCTTTATAATAGATCACAATGGAAGATTTCTATTAGCATACTTCTTTAAATATGACTTCCACTCAAACTGACCAACATATTGTTCTCAAAAAGTTGTGAATAAATCTTTTACAGTATTCTATAACATCGCTTTTTGCCTACAATGGTTTCAGTTACACTACTGTACTACTGTACTACACACGAAACAGTGGGTGCAATGGTCGTTGGCACGGTCATTAATGATCGTTAAGACAACATGTAGAGCTGTCATCTACAACAAACACAGCGTTAGAACATCTACTCTGTCATTCTGCTAGTTTGAATGAATGTCAGGCTCAAAAACACAATGTTTGAATACAAGAAAACCCACTATTTTCTTTGTTTTATAACCTCTGCAAGGCAAATCTAACGAAACCCGTCAAAGAAATCAAGAAACCTGTCAGGAAAATAAATATCATATTTTGCATAAAGGCAACAAAACCCATATTTAGGACCATTAAGATTTTTTGCTTATATTAAGCACAATTAAACACAATTCTCAATAAATAAATAAATAAATACAAAACTGTGATTTCTATTAGAACCATACTACTGCAATGTGAAAAAAAACTATGCATTATTTAAATGTAAAAATATTTGTGCAGCATGGTAACTGGCTTTAATGTATGCTAATATTAACTGAAATATCATTGTTTTATTATGTTTTCCAGGAGCAGACTAAAAACTACTTGATAATAATAATAATTTTATTATTATTATAACTTTAAAATGCATTACAGAAAAAAATATGTAACAATGCAATATATCTTAATGGTCCTTGGTATTCTTTATGCAAAATATAAATTCTTCTTCTAATCTGGTCAGATTCACCCGTAGGCAGAATGCAATAAGAGTGAGAGACATCAAGCACAGATGCTGTTTTTGCACTGTTGGGGTTGGCTGGTGTCTGTCTGAAGCTCACACCAGCGTGCTGATAGCGCAGGGCCTGTGTTTGCTGATCATGTGCTGTTCTCTGAAAGCTGTTTGAAGAGATACGGCTGGGTGCTATAGTGGGGTGTGGTGATAGGGCGGATGGTTCGCCCAAGACGAAGCGCTTGACCTGAATGCTTTGAAAGAGTGACCCAAGAAGGGCGTCTGGAGCGCTGTGTCTGTCAGGAAACAGATGCTCCTGGAAGAAAGGGTTTCTCTGGAGCAGAGGAGGACTGCTAAAGATGGAGCCCTGCGAGGAGAGGTCAACCACACATTAATGAACTAATAAAGCGTCCAAACACTTTAAGTCAACTAGATTTTGAAGTGAAAATGTGCAGTAGTGAAGTATAGACATGTATTTTCATAATCATTTCCTCTATAGACATTATATCAGTCACTTCAATGTCTTTTTAGGAGCTGACAGTACCAAAACAGTTACAAAAAAGAAGAATCCAAGGCACTTCTTCTGGTCCAAAAAAGTTAAAAAGCCTTTATTCACATTCTGGCCATCTCAAACATTACAAATGTTTATGATGTTTATATATGTGTTTTAACACAAGGCTGAAGGCCGACATCAGTGTGCAGAGTTTTAGGCATTTTTAATGTTTATTGAGATGGCCAGAATGTGAATAAAGGCTTTTTAACTTTTTTGGACAAGAAGAAGTGCCTTGGATTCTTCTTTTTTATAATAGTTGCTTTAAACCCAACCAAAGAGCACCTTCTGGGATTACTTCACAAGGTCCTTAATCAGCTTCAAGATGTCTCCTACGATCTGTGATTAATGTGATCTTCACTGCAGATTGTAGACAGTGGATTTCACTCTCAGAAATAAAGGTACAAAAGCTGTCACTGGGGCAGTACCTTTTCAAAAGGTACATGTTTGTACCTAAATGGTCCATTTTGGTACCTTAAACATATTAGTATATACTGTATGTACATATTAGTACTTAAAGTGTACATATTAGAACCTAATAATAGGTACAAAAGTGATTTCTGAGAGGATTTTGCACGCTTCAGTTTCATTTTGAGAGGAAACTGATAGTAAACTGGAGACTGTCCATTAAAGTGTCGGTATTCATTTTCTCAAAATTTCAACATACATTTTGTTTAAGGAGATTATTGCATTGTACTTTTTTATATTGTTTGAGTTGTCTGTGAATGAAGGTGTCTTTTTTTTTTCTCTCCTTTTAGATTAACACATATGTGACCCTGGACCACAAAACCAGTCATAAGTGTCAATTTTTTGAAATTGAGATTTCTACATCATCTGAACGCTGAATAAATAATCTTTCCATTGATGTCTGGTTTGTTAGGATAGAACAATATTTGTCTGAGATACAACTATTTGAAAATCTGGAATCTGAGGGTGCAAAAAAAATCTAAATACTGAGAAAATCTCCTTTAAAGTTGTCCAAATGAAGTTCTTAGCAATGCATATTACTAATCAAAAATTAAGTTTGAATATATTTATGGTAGGACATTTACAAAATACCTTCATGGAACATGATCTTTACTTAATATCCTAATGATTTTTGGCATAAAAAAATCGATAATTTTGACCCAAACAATGTATTTTTTGGCTATTGCTACAAATATACCCCAGCGACTTAAGAGTGCTTTTGTGCTCCAGGGTCACATATGGCATCTATAAAATGCATCATTCCTGTGAGAGGTGAAAAAACACTCCAGATAATTCTGTGAGTGCTTGGTCCGCATGAATCCAATTCAGTGAAAAGAACTCAAGACTCAAATCTGGCTCTTTTCAGCAGGGGTGGCTTCCCTGTTTGGGAAATCTGGTCTCATGGTAGAAAATCTGCAAATAAACTACAGAAGCACATCCCACTGCTTAACAAACCTCTTGAGGCAGGTCTGTTTGAAAAGTTTATGTCTATACATTACTACTTAAATTCTGCTTCCAAATATTCAGACAGGAATTTTTATTTGCATAACTTACTCTTGCACTATCTTCAGATAGGGCTGCAAAAGACAATTCATACTAAAATGGACAGACTCAATCTGCATTTGCTGGAAACAATACTGAATATTACTCAAATTCTTCCATTTGTAGGGTAGAAACTAAAAGATGATGAGTAGAATATTCATATTAAAATCTTTAAATCTTAGAAAATATCACACATGCATACAGTTAAGAAGAACAAATCTTTAACATGCAAAGCTTGATAAAACGCATTGCTCTTTGGAGTGAGCAGTACTTCAGGCATTTAAAACTGACACATCTTCAGCTGTTTTGTCTCTTTATTTTTGACAGACAATCACATTGTTTGATTCCCAATGTTAGATATGTTAACGGATAAGGTCTAAGCAGCAAGCCACTCTGAGTGAATACTCAAATCTTCCATCAAAATGAATATAAAAAAGCATGAAATATAATGCATGAACAAAAACCAGACTGAAATCCACATTTGACTCAGTCTTCAAAGGTCCGATCAGCATGAACCGATGAGACTTACAGGGACACCAGGCATTTGATTAAAGAAGAGCAACTTGGGTAAAGTAAAAAGAAAAAAAAAAAAAAAAAGTTTCACTCTGTGTCTGTATGTGTGAGTTTCATCAACCATAACAGATACAAGTGGAAGCCCCTTTAAAAAAGGACCGAAAGAACAGACTTGCATGAACATTAAGAAGCTATCATCAGACTGTTTGAAAAAAATATACATGCTTAAAAATCAGCTCCAGGTCGTTCTGAGCACCAGCACAGTTTCAGTAGATGAGCAGTTCATGCATGTGAGCAGGCAGGCAGGGTAGGCATCAATAAATATGTTACAAGAAAAAAAAAACAATGGACCGTTTTAACCCAGGAAGCACAGAAGGTGCAAAAAAATGTGCATTACACATTATCAAATCAAATAATTACCACCCACTGCCTACTTATTTCCATACTGCTGTCTAGAGATCCTGCACTTGCCTGCCCAAGACATGCAGTGGCCAACACATTCAGTGGCATAGATTAGAGATGTACATCACACCTGTAACATCCCTCTACTCTAAACTGATGAAAACACAAAGCAAGCTGAGACTTTCTGAACGTTCTGGGTCATTATCAACAGTAAGTGACTGCCAGTTTGCTGTGTATACTCCATCTGTGCATACTGCTGCCTGTCATGAGCCATTTTAGCAAATACACATAAGCCAAGACACACAAAGCTCACAAACACTTGGATAAATGAAATATAAGACTAAAAGAGCAGTTTCAATACAATGTAAATACAGCAGGCTGAGTAGAGTTTCTGTGCTTTTGCTGTATTGCAAACTGACCTGGAAAAAATAACATGGGATTTTTTTCTCAAAAGTTGCCTTTATCTGTCTACCAAAGCAGAGCCTGGTGGTTACTAGATATCTTCACTTTCTCTGGTAACACACCTAATCTAGTGTGACCATCACAACTTTCAAGAAATATCACTTCTAAGTCACACCGCTTACATGCACGGTCTCTGTCTGTTTAGCTCCTCTGCTTTTTCTTTTTTAAAGATTTGGCATCTTTGCCTTTATTATGATAGGACAGTAATGAGATAGGACGTGAAGTGGGAGAGAGAAAGGAGGACAGGATCAGGAACTCAAACTCGGGACGCCAACAGCTCCTCTGCATTTGAGTTTTCTTTCCGTTTGCCTGCTTTCCCTTAGTTTCCTTGTTTGGTAATTAGTTCCTTCTCACCTGTGCTGTTTTACCCTGATTGTGTTCCTGTTATATAAGCCCTGTGTTTCCTCAGTTCCTTTTGTCGGTTCTCATCTATATTTTCATTGGTCATGTTTCCCAGTGATTCTCCAGAGTGTTCTGTGTTGGATTTAAACTATGCTGTATTCACCCAAATAAATTCAGTTTGTCTTGAAATTTGTCCATGGGTGTTCTTGCTTAATAATACATGTTCATTTTTTGATTATTGCTGTTGCCCATGGTAATTTTGTGTGTGATTTTTAATTTCCAGCCCATTTTGAGCCAGCAATATAATAATTTTTAAACAATAGATGACTTAAATAAAACAACCGAGCATGGTGGGTAAAAACGTTTAACTCAACCAGCTGGGTCAAAATAACCCAGCATGTGTTCTGTCCAAAATTTACCCAGCGCTGGGTTGCCAAATAACCCAAGTTATGTTGTTTTTAACCCAGCATTTTTTAGAGTCTAAGCTTGAAATGGGAGACATGTGAGTGTCTCCCCAAAGAAACACCATTAACAGACACATACAGCATAACCCTAACAGCAGCAATAGTCTCTACACACATCTTGTACAAGTATAGCTGAGGAAAAAACACTTCCTAAGGAACCAACAGTGAAAGGCCAAAATGGAGCTACTTGGACTGCTGGAAGCAGGTGTATTAGCAGGAAAGCATACAAAGTGCCACAGCAATGGAGGAGACAGAGAAAACCAAAGGGAGCAATGGGATGTTTTGCTGAAAGCAAACAAATCCAACTCTGCAGTTTCAAAGCTCGTGCTAAATCAGACTGACAGTCTGAGGGTGCAACCTCCATTCATTCTCCCGCATTCAGAAACTACACGTCCTGAACATGAAGACCCCCCCCCCACCCCCGAGCACTGCCACAACACTGCCAAGATCAAATACTGTTTGTGAAAAATGATTCAGAATATAAACAGTGGACCTATTCACAACACAGATGATGATTTGTTTACCAAATATTTTGTTCTTGCAAAATACAAACCCTAGAATCCATGCTGCAGTCATCTAATGCTATCAGTGAAAAAATAATTTGTAACATAATATGTGGAAAGATTAGGTTTAAGAAATATTTCAACTTCAGGAAAATCATTCTCAATAGGGAATCAAACAAACATAGAAACATAACACACTTTCATGTTTTACTGACCAGAAAGGCAATGTGCTCATCAGTAAGTCAGACACACTGAACTCACCTGCTTCAGAGAGGTCACGCAGGGAGCTACTGAGCGCGCTCCGCTTTAGCCCCTCCCCCATGGCGTAGGTGTCATCCAGACTAGTGCGGCCCATAGTGCCGTTTCCAGTCTCTTTCTTTAGGCCCGACATGCTCTGAGACATACTGGGTCTGACCACTCCTTTCTGTTTCTCCAGCTCAGCTACAAACATTCAAACACACACAAACAGTCAACAATCATTTCATTCGTATCGCATACAACTCCAAAAGAACATTGTATATGGACAACAAGCAAGAGCTAATCAGGGTTGCCAGGTTTTCACAACAAAACCCGCTCAATTGCTACTCAAAACTAGCCCAAAACTAGCCCAATCGCGTTTTGAGGGGGTCCCCTGTTAAAATTCGCATTCCAGGGGTAAAATACAGGTTTTTGGCGGGATTCCCCTGTAAAATTCACATTTCATGGGCTAAATATCGCGTTACTGGGGTCGCTTCAACCCGCGGACATAAAAAACAACCCAGTGTTAAAGTAGCGGGAAAACCGCAGACTTGGCAACACTGGAGCTGAGTGATTTAGTGGATAGTCATTAGGCATACTTCTCTACATTAAAGCTGATGTGCTTTATTTCCCATAACATACTAAAGAATACTTAGCATAAAATCAGATGGTCGTCCATCAGAAAAGGAGGCGACAGTAACAAACTTACTTTTCACATTTAAAAAAAAAAAAGAGAAATCATAAGTCAAATGAGAAAAATGGTAAGTCAAATGTGACCCTGGACCACAAAACCAGTCATAAGTGTCAATTTTTCAAAATTGAGATTTATACATCATCCGAAAGCTGAATAAATAATCTTTCCATTGATGTATGGTTTGTAAGGATAGGATAATATTTGGCCGAGATACAACTATTTGAATATATAGAATCTGAGGGTGCAAAAAAATCAAAATACTGAGAAAATCACCTTTAAAGTTGTCCAAATTAAGTTCTTAGCAATGCATATTACTAATCAGAAATTATGTTTTTATATATTTACAGTAGGAAATTTACAAAAAATCTTCATGGAACATGATCTTTACTTAATATACTAATGATTTTTGACATAAAACAAAAATCAATAATTTTGACCCATACAATGTATTTTTGGCTATTGCTACAAATATACCCCAGCAACTTAAGACTGGTTTTGTGGTCCAGGGTCACAAATGAGAAATTAAACATTGGAAAAAATGTCAAAGAATGTTGAGTTAGATGTAAAAATGACATGAATTCTGATCTGACGTTCATGTAGCAGTCGCAATGCAAAAAATTAATTTATTTTCACATTAGAAGGTGGCCCGGATCGGAACTGAAAATTGAGATTGATTTTTCCTTTTACACAGTCATCCAAAAAATCTGATTTGAGCCACATTGGGATTCTGATTTGGGAATGAGTCTGACCCTTACAGTCAAACATGTAAATAACCATTATAATATGACTGGATGACCTTGTCGCATATGAAATGAGTACAGCATTCCTGTAAAGCTGAATATAGAGACAGTCAAATGCTAATGAGACCATGGTTGTGAAATGATAGATTTCATGAAGATCATGAGTTTGCTCTTTATTCCTAACAACTGTAACTCTGCATCTGTTAGTACACTGTCTGAAAACGACATTAACATGGGCAGCTCACAAAACCTGCTTCGGTAAGGGTGAGGATGAGGAAGAATAAAGGTCTGTTTACACTCTATCCGGTACTTTTCCATTTCCTGGACCTCAGCGATGGACTCTCTCAGGTCGCTGGTGAATTTCTTGCGGTCCTGAGGGTTGGGAGCATTGAAATTGATCAGGACTTTGAAGTCTGCGCCAGGAATGGCTGAAGTCAGCCGGATACCATTTGGATAGACTGAGAAAATAAGAAAACATTATTTTACTCCATAAAAATTAATATGAAGGAAAATAAATATATTATATATTTATTTGGATTCTTTAGGCTAATTCACACTGCACTGATAAAACTTTAGGGTACACACAGCATTACGCAGGACTAAGAGTGCCATAAAATGAAGGAATACCATATTTGATCACACTTTATTTTAAGGTCCAATTCTCGCTATTAGCAAACAATTAACTACGACTTTTGCCTCAATGAACTCCTAATTTGCTGCTTATTAATAGTTAGTAAAGTAGTTGTTAAATTTAGGTATTGGGTCGGATTAGGGATGTAGAATATGGTCATGCAGCATATGTGCTTTATAAACAGCCAATATGTTAATAATAGGCATGCTAATAAGCAACTAGTTAATAGTGAGAATTGGTCCATAAACTAAAGTGTTACCAAATATTTTTTTTAATAAGACAAAAACAAAACTGTCAATACATCACTGAATTAAACTACATAAATGTATCATTTACAGCATCCCACAACTTTAAGTATGTCTGGTTATTGTCTATCTATCTGAGAAATCATTTGTTAATGTACATTACAGTTGTTGAATAAAAAATTATTATTGATTAATCGCATCCAAAATTAAAGTTTTCCGTTTACATTATATATGTGTGTGTACTGTGTATATTTATTATGTATATACAAATACACACACATACAATATATATTTTGAAAATATTTACATGTATATATTTATATTCATATAATTTATATTATATATAAATATATTTAATATATAAACAACATATTTTTCTTAAGTATACATGCATGTGTGTGTATTATATATACATAATAAATATACACAGTACACACATATATTATGTAAAAAAAAACTTTTATTTTGGATGCAATTAATTGCGATTAATCGTTTGACAGCACTAGGTATTATTTTAATGCCACTTCTAGCCTTCCATTCAGAAAGATCGATAGTGTTCATATTTCTTACACTGGTTCTCAAAGAGCATCACTTGCATCCCGTACAGAGAGAAAGACTGCCTGAAGCTATACGTCACTGAGTTTTTCTTCTTCTGGAAGATCTTGGTAACCTGTCACAAAGTTGCAGAAATCACAGTGATCAAGGGCCGCATCAACACATGCTGATATTTGTCCATGAATGAAAGCATTTAGCTTTAGTAGACGATGTAGCATGCTCATGTGTGTCTTTGTGATCTCTCACCACCAGCAGGTCATTAAACAGGAAGATCTCCCGCTGGTGCTGCCCCAGTTTTTGGAGTCTGTTTGGATCTGGGACCTCGAACAGTCTGCAGTAGCACACCAGCCTGCGATGAGCCTGAGACAGCACCTGTAACACACACACACACACACACAAATGTGTTTGTTTCTCTATCAGGGTGGGGACTTTCCACCGACTGACACCTATTTTTATACTGAGCTATGATATTTTTTTCTCTTCTATTGTTTTTATATAGAGCTAGCTATAAAACTATAATCTAACGCACTCTAACCCTTTATTTACCTTTTTATTATTGTTTTCACCAATGAGAATTTCCCCAAAATGAGGAGGTTTTGTCAGATTTAGCTCACTTATGAGGACAACTTTGCATCCAAAATATGGATAAAGGGATAGTTCACCCAAAACATGAAATGATTCTGTCATCATTTACTTTCCCTCAAGTTGGCCCAAACCTGTATGAGTTTCTTTCTTCTGCTGAACACAAAATAAGTTATTTTGAAGAATGTAGTTCACCAAACAGTTGACGGTAGTCATTAACTTCCATAGTATGGAAAAAAAAATGCTATGGAAGTGAATGGCTACAAGCAACAGTTTGGATACCAACATTCTTCTAAATTAATTTTTGTTTTTGGATGAACTATCCCTTTAAGTACTGTAAATACACACACACAGTCAGATTCATTTACATGAATTGTGAAGCATTTCCCTCAGCTTTTAACTGAAGAGAAGAGATTTTTAACAGAAGAGACTTTTTGTGAATGTGAGAGTACATTTTGGTTCTGTTACCAAATCTATACATACTGTATCAGTATTTAAATTATGTATCAAGAATTTTGAAAGGATAAAGAAAATGTTTTACATCCGGTGCAAAATATTCAGTTATTGATTTTAGGCTCAGATATGACATTTGGAAAGAAAATGATACAGGGAAAGTGACTGTAGTAGTGAAGTGTGGAAAGAAATAATGATTTGTCACACACAGACGGACAGCTGCTGTATTTATACATCATGAAGAATACTTACACATCCAAGGCCATGGTGAAGTGATCCCATCTGTAATGCAAGAGGAAAAGTCAAGATATATGTATGTGTGTGTGTGTGTGTGTGTGTGTGTGTGTGTGTGTGTGTGTGTGTGTGTGTACTAATGCAATTCTCTTTACTAAATTCAAAATTGTCATATTAGTGTTTAAAAAGAAGTTCAATGACTGGGGATTAAAAATAAAAGTCTGCATCTTTTGGCAAATTTAGTAGAGTTTCATAGAGCAGTATTTTGATGAACGTACTTGCTTCTTGCCCACAATGAGTTTCTCCACCTTCTGCACCTGAGAGACGTGGTCCTCATTGGTTTTGAGCTCCTTCTTCTGGATCCGCTCGTAAATCCCAACCAGCATCTCCCGAGGGATGTCCTCGCCATCATCAACCCCTTTCAACACAAACACAAGACTGGCATTACAGCTGGAATATTGCTTTACAGCTGTATCTGTTGTGTTCTCCTGTCTATCCATTGTTCAGTTGAGCTGCGGCCACGGATGGGAATGTCAGCTCATTTATCACTATGAAAACAACAGTGTGTTTCAATCAAAACCTCGCAGATTCTTGACGAAGTCCTCAAGTTTCATCTTGCGTTCCAGCTTGACGTTGGGGCTGTACATGTCTGTGTTGAGGAGGATGATGGCGAAAGCCAAGATGAAGATGGTGTCAGGGTTTCTGAACTGACGCACCACATCAGGGTTACAGATGCAGTAGCGCTGGCTAAACAAAGACACACCAAACATTAAAACATTACAATACGAAGCAATGCAAATGATCTTTTTAGAATTAGTGCCGCTTGTTTATCGTTTTACCTTGTATATTTGTCATTTCTAAGTTATAACACTTTATAATGATTTTAAAAAATCTGTATGTATGTACTGTATGTAGATGTATGTTGCTTGATCACACACCTGAAAGCCTCGATCAGGCGCTCCACCTTCTGTGCCTCGCCCTGAACCCGGATCTGAGCCTGGAATTTCCGCAAAGCTTCATCCAGCTCCATCACTGAGAAATCCAGCTCATCCACCACACAGCTGTGCACAGACACACATGCACTCAAACGTCAACACATGCTTGCTGCATGCCACAGTTGCCAGTTTGCACAAACAGGGAACAGAAAAAGTGTTTTGTTCTGTTTTTAAAGGGGTCATCGGATGCCCGTTTTCCACAAGTTGACATGATTGTTTAGGGTCTTAATGAAAAGTCTATAACATACTTTGGTTAAAATATCTCAATGGTAGTGTAAAACATCCTTTTGACCCTGTCAAAAACAGCAAGCCGTTTTGTTGCATGTTCCTTTAAATGCAAATGAGCTCTGCTCACCCCATCCCTCTCTTCTGAGCCGCTCTCTGACTGAAAACTTCATCGTGAAACTGGCTAACTAGCACATTATTAGGAAAGATGATGTGCAAAGATTCATAAAAACCCCTTATACTCACTTCTTCTGTAGGTGACGCTGGATCACGAATGATTCACGCAAACATAAACACATTTAGGTAGATCAGGGGCACATTCCCTTCAGAAACAATTGTAATCCACTGTGTCTTCAGCGGCTCAGATGTCGGGAGTAAATGACGACTGCTATGTTCATTATTACATCCAACGACAAAACACCTCAATCGCTTAGGAGCCATTCTTGTCTACAACCACTCTGGCATCGAAACAATGGCAGACTGATGACAGCTCACTCAGGGCGGGCCTAAGGTTAAACACCAGTGTCAATCAACAATCGTGGGAGGGGCCTGTCAGTGTGACGTCACACCGCCAAGAATCTGAGAACGGCTTGATTTGAGAAAGGGGTTTGGATTTATCGAGATTTAAAAAAAAAACACTGGGTGGATTTTTATCATTATAAGGTGGATGTGTACATACACTGCCAACACACATTTCAGTTCAAACACCATGTAAAAGTGAATTTTGCATCCGATGACCCCTTTAAATACAGTATCAGTGGAAAAACTAACATTAATAGCCTAATTGGGAGCAAAAGGGTTGCAAGTAGCTAGGTTACAAACTTCACTTTAGTTACAGGGATGAATAGTTGATCTTGACAAACACAGTCAGAGATATTGTTTGTGTAAAAATGAACTTGTCTTTCTAGAAGGGTTCAAATGATGTCACTTTGTTTGAATTAGACGTGTTTAAAACTAGCTACTGTATGCTAGGTTCATTTTATTTTAGCTAGGTTTTCTAACATATCTGATTTTTTTTCTACAAAACATGGGATTTATGTCTGTAATTTGTACCTGTGTTTATTTTATTTGTAGAACGTGGCGATTATAAACTATGAAAACTGATATCATGTAGATGAATAAATGAAAAAAAAGCAAATACTTACTCTAAAACATCCCTGTTGAACTGTTTCTGTCTGTTCCCGAGAAATTCTCCAATCATTTGTCTACTCAAGCCTTTCCTCTGCAGCAGGAAGTGGGCCACACCCACGGGCGTGTCAGGAACAAAGCCCCTCTCCGTCAGGTACTGGATGCCCTTCTCCGGCTTTCTGAAATAGATCAGCAGGTGAGCTTAATGTCTCATCCTACTGAACACTCGACATCACACTTGTCATAATCGGTATAGGACATGCAAATTAAAACATAAATGCAATCCAAAACATTATTTGAAAAAAAAAAAGCTTGAAAAGGTATAGAAAGAATAATATTGAATAATAGGAAGAATAATATTGCTACAACTGAAAAGAGTTATGACTATTCTACATCTAAGCAAAGACAGTTCTACTGAAATTCCCAAAAATCTAAACAGCATATACACACAGTTTTGTGTATATTCATTCATTTGATGTACTCTCACTCCAGTGTGGAATACATGAAATCCTCATTATTTATATTTACTTTGGCGAAAACGTTCTTATGTGTCTGGTAATTAAAGAGTAAGCAAGATCATATGTTACAAAAAAATTAAATAAAGGTTCTAAATAATAATAATAATGGTAACTTAATAATGTTTCCATTGTTATCTGTCACTTTTTTGTGCAATGGCAACTTTCTCAGCGTCATTTGTGTTTCCTTGACTGTCTACTAAAGTAATTAACAGTATAGTGAACTTAATATTTGAGTCATTTGATAAATTGGACTGCAAAATCTTAAAAATAGAACAGATTATTTTTTAATTTAATTTAATTTATTTTTAAATATTTTTTTTATTTCATATTGTTTTTCTGACAATTATGATTGCCATTACATTTTATTGGTTTATATAGATTAAAACTAAATTTGCTTTTACTGACATTGCAATATCATGCTTTCACTGTTTGTCTAAAATGCCTTTTTTGTGGCAAATATAGATTTTCACTTTCTGTTACACCTTGTGCTGTGACATATTATAGTTATATAAAAATGCTTTGATATTTCAGAAATCTGGGGCAACATTTATAGAGTGTGCATACGCTTAAATCCACGCCAGCGCTCATATTTGTAAAAACCGTCTTTGATGTGGAAAAGTGCTTAGCGTCACGTCAGGGTCTGAGCAGATGTTCACACTTTTTCTTGTTCGAGTACTGCAGGTTTTTGGAAATGTAAGCTGTTCTTGCAGCTCGCTGTTGTAAATGAAAAAATATGGATGATGACTGGTGATCTTTGACATGTTAATGACATTAATTAGGAGTCGTTTGCAAGGCAAAGAGCAGAAACCATTCAGTTGCGCACAAGTTCAGGATAATTCACGATTTATAGATTTCTCACTATTAACTAACTATTAACTATGACTTTTGCTTTAAACTCCTAATGTGCTGCTTATTAATAGTTAGTAATGTAGAAAAGTCGTAATAGATAAGTTTAGGTATGTGTAAGATTAAGGGATCTAAAATATGATCATGCGGAACAAGGCATTAATATGTGCTTTATAAGTACTAATAAACAGCCAATATGCTAGTGATATGCATGCTAATAAGCGGCTAGTTAATGGTGAGAATTGATCCTTAAATTAATTCCTTCATACCTAGTGATAAAATATGTGACCCTGGAGCACAAAAGCAGTCATAAGTAGCACAGGTATATTTGTAGCAATAGCCAACACTACATTGTATGGGTCAAAATTATCCATTTTTCTTTTATGCCAAAAATCATTAGGATATTAAGTACGGATCATGTTCCATGAATATATTTTGTAAATTTCCTATCATATATATATTAAAACTTAATTTTTGATTAGTAATATGCATTGCTAAGAACTTCATTTGGACAACTTTAAAGGCGATTTTCTCAATATTTGGATTTTTTTGCACTCTCAGATTCCAGATTTTCAAATAGTTGTTTCTCAGCCAAATATTGTCCTATCCTAACAAACCATACATCAATGGAAAGATTATTTATTCAGATTTCAGATCTCAATTGATAATTGTAATACATACTTATTGAAGAGGTTGAGGCCGATGCGGTATTGCCTCTTGCGCATGATATCGCTGCTGAAGGCCGGAGAGTCCCAGCTGTTGCGAGTGTCTTTGTGGTACGTCTGCTTGCTGAGACTCTGTTCATCTCTGGATGACGATTCTGAGTTTATGGTGTCAATGGAGTTTGAATAGCTGTTGATGCTGTCATTGTCTCCGTCTGAGAAGTCTGACTCGGACTTGCTCTGCCGCTTGCCGTTGGTGGCCAGGTGGCTCTGCAGCTGCCGGTGTCGAAGCGGCTCTTCGTCTCCAGAGAGCGAGGGGACTCTGGGAGGCAGCCCTGGTTTGGGACGGGGTCCGGCTGCGGTGCGCTGGTGAATGTTTAGCGGCTGGACCAAACCTTGCTCGGAGTGGTGGCTTGTATCTGCTGCGCTGTCGCTGGGAGGCTCGATGGTCAGCAGGGGTAAGTCTGGCCCCTGGTGCTCGAGGGAAGGAGTGTTCGTGTCCAGCTTCTCATCCCTGGCGTCTGTGGACGGCTGGACCAGCGGAGAGAGCTCCTCTTCATCGATGAAGAGCGTCACGTCGCAGATCTCATCCTCCTGATGTTTGCTCTCCTGACAAACCGCTTGCTCGGTCTGCGTCTCCTCTTTGTGCAGACTACGGCAGTTCAGTGCATCGTCGATCGACTCCGCCAGTGACTTCACTTGCTTGGAGAAAGTGTCCTCTAGCTCTGTGATTGTGTCTGTCAAGTCGTTTTGAGTTTCTGGGGCTTCCAGAATGACAGGGACCATCTCTGCGGCCTGCATCATGCCTCCTACTTGGCTGACATCATCCAGGAGAGACATTTGCCTCCCCTCCAAAACAGAGTCGTGGGCTTTCTCAGGCCCCTCGAAGGAGAAATGCATCCTCATGTTGGACAGAAGGATCCTGCGGGTCATGCGGTTCTCTGACATCGAGCTCCTGAGGCGCTCAAAGTTCTTGTTCATCTGGTATTGGCGGAAAGCTGTCTGGATGGTGCGCGCTGCATGGCGGGTTATGAAACGGCCTCCGTATTTCCGCTCAAGCATTTCCACCTTAGAAAAACAAGAAACATATGATTAAGACAATATCATAACAAACCAGTTAGGGTTAATTAGAAGGTACAACACATTGTGTATAAACAATAGTGTTTAACATTAAACAATATTTGGTTCCACTTTATTTCAATAGTCCGCTTTATACATTCTACTAACTATACTGGGTTGCACTTTATTTTTATAGTTCACTTTAGACATTCTACTCACTATAAGTAACTTTGCAACTGTCAGGCCTGTGTTTGTTGTGTCTTGTGCTTTGTTCCCCTTATGCCCTTATTTGGTCCTTCCTGTTTCCTGTCCTCGTTTAGTTTGATATTCTGTTAATTTGGTCCCAGGTGTGTCTAGTCTTCCCCTCATTATGGTTAGTATTTCTAGTGTGTTCTGCCCTGTGTTTCCGGTCCGGTATTGTATTGTCAACACCCCGCTCTACATGTATGTTCCTGGCTATCTTGTCCATTAAAGTCTGTGATTGTGAATCTCCTTTGTCTCCTCGTTCATGCGCTGTAGCAGCCAAAGCGTGACATAATACCGGACCAAACAGAAAGTGAGCGGCGCCTTTTTCTCCCGTGTTTTGGTTTCGTTTTTGAAAGTTTTTTGTTTTGTCCTGTTTTTTCCCCCGCGGCATGACGGGGCCAACTACCATCGCCCCGTGGACCTCCCAGACACCACCGGACTGAGTTGGAGAGCAGGGATCTACCAGTGTCTGGAGAGTGTTCAGGCCCGAGCCAGAACCAGCCCGCCGTCAGTCCCGCCTATAGTTCGTCAGTCAAGTCTGTCAGCTGTTCTCTCTCAAGTCCGCCGTCCGCGGGGAAAGCCAACCTGCCGGCCGCGGCTCCCTCAAGCCCGCCGCCGTCCGAGGCTCTCTCAAGTCCGCCGTCCGCGGGGAAAGCCAACCCGCCGTCCGCGGCCCACGCAAGCCCGCTGGCTGTTAATGTGGCAAGCCCGCCGGCGGTTCCGAAGCCAGTGCCTGCTCCACGAAAGTGACTGCTAGAGCGCCCTCCAGTGTCTGCTCCTCAAAAGCGCCTGCCAGAGCGCCCTCCAGTGCCTGCTCCTCGAAAGTACCTGCCAGAATGCCCTCCAGTGCCTGCTCCTCGAAAGCGCGCTCCTATGATGGCTCCAGCCCCTGACCAGAGTCCAGTGCAGGCTCCAGCCCCTGACCAGAATCCAGTGCAGGCTCCAGCCTCTGACCAAAGTCAAGTCATGTCCCCAGAAGTCTTGTCATGTCCACAGGAACTGATCTTGTCGGTCTTGTCTTGTCATGTCTTGTCTGTTGGGGTCCCTCAGAAGATGGCAGCTTCTCCACAGAGGCCATTCCCAAGCTGCTTACTCCGGCTGCCTCAATAGAAGCGGTTCCCGGGTTCACCCATGAGAGGGCCCCTGACTCCACATCCAGCACAAGGAGTGCTGTTGAGCACCAGTCATGCCCTGTATGGTTCTCGGATTCTGAGCCTAGCCCAGTGAGGGCTCATGATCCTGTGGATAGCCCTGAAAAGGTTCTAGATCCCTTGTTAAGCCCAGGAAAGGTTCCAGATTCCTTGTTTTGCCCAGGGAGGGCTCCAGTCCCTGAGTTCAGCCCCAGAAGTCTCCCCAAGGATTTTTTTTTGGGGGGGGGGGGGTAGTATGGCTCCGGCTGTAGTGGCTGGGCCGAGGCCTCCTGTTCTCCCTGCACCGCCATGGCCTCCTGTTCTCCCTGCACCGCCATGGCCTCCTGTTCTCCCAGCCCTGCCATGGCCGCCCGAGCTCCCAGCCCCGCCATGGCCGCCCGAGCTCCCTGCTCCGCCATGGGTTCCAGAACGTGCACTGCCCTGGAGGCCGTCTGTCCTGTCTTTGTGTCCCTGTCCCAGGGGGCCTCCAGAGTGCCCACACTCCCACCCTGTTGATGTTGTATGGCGTGAAAACGCTCCTTTCGGGGGGGGGGCGTCATGTCAGGCTTGTGTTTGTTGTGTCTTGTGCTTTGTTCCCCTTATGCCCATATTTGGTCCTTCCTGTTTCCTGTCCTCGTTTAGTTTGATTATCTGTTAATCTGGTTCCAGATGTGTCCAGTCTTCCCTTCATTATGTTTAGTATTTATAGTGTGTTCTGCCCTGTGTTTCCGGTCCGGTATTGTATTGTCAACAGCCCGCTCTACATGTATGTTCCTGGCTATCTTGTCCATTAAAGTCATTAAAGTGATTGTGAATCTCCTTTGTCTCCTCGGTCATGCGCTGTAGCAGCCGAAGCGTGACAGCAACTACATGTCAACTAATTCTCATTAATTTGCAACTACATGTCAACTAATTCTCATTAATTTGCAACTACATGTCTACTAACTCTCAGTAGGGTAGGTTTAGGGTTAGTAGAATAAGTTGACATATACTTGCAAAGTTTCTCATAATCAGTATGTTGTATATTGTGGACCCATCAAAATAAAGTGTTAGCAGATATTAAGCAGACAGTCTACTAATACTCTAATGACTGCTAGTTGACATGTAGTTGCAAAGTTATTTACTGTTAGTAGAATGTATAAAGTGGACTATCAAAATAAAGTGTTACCCTATACTATAAGAAATTTTAGTTTAGGGACCACTTCTCATAGTTAATAGTGAGAATTGGTCCCCAGACTAAAGTGTGACCATAATTTTGCAAATATTTGTCAACTAACTGCCATTAATTTTCAACATCATGTCAACTAACTCTCATTAGAGTATTAGTAGACTGTTAGTTTAGGGTTAGTGTTGATATGTACATGTAAAGTTACTTATAGTCAGCAGAATATCTCTTGGTGGAGAATCAAAATAAAGTGTTAGCAGATATTAAGAAAACAGTTTACACTGTAAAAAAAAAAAAAAAAATCAGTAAAATTTATGGCAAAAAAAATAAAAATAAATAAAATAAATAAAAAATACTGGCAGCGCTGAACTTGCCAGAATTTTATAGTCAAAAATACAGCAGCAACATTTTAGGTTTTCCGGATTTCAAAACCATATTTTATTAACTGATATTAATGTTAATATAGCAACCTATTAAAGTACCGAAATCTGTTTAGTACTTTTGTAATACACCACCAAAAGCATGCGGTGATGAGAAAGTCACATGATGAACCAAAGCCTATTACAAACAGTTTTTCCACAAGCTGAGAAGGAAAATACTAACATATATAGAAGGGGTCTCACTTTATATTAAGTGTCCCTAATACCTGAGTACTTACATAGTAACTAGATGTGTACGTAGTATATAACCACAGTGTAAGTACACGTTGATACATAGTATCTACAGCTGTAACATTTCTGTAACTACACACATGTAACAACCCTCAGAATGTTATGTGTAAGTACAAATGTGTAACAGGACATTGGTAACAACACTTTTTTTTTCTTCGTGTAACAGGAATTATATAACTACATTTTGTAACAACAATATGTATAAGACTAATTGGAACAATTTGATCCAGGGGGTGGAAACAGGTAGGTTTAGGGGTATGTAAAGTGGGAGGAGTTGGATCTGGAGTTGGTGGAGTTGGTGCACCACAGTAATACCAGTGTACTTACATGGTAACTCCTCAGGAACTGTCCACTTTATATAAAGTGTAACATTCTGGACACCAACCACAATTTATATATAAAGCCTAACTTACTGGCCGCTGCTGTGTAACATCAAAGTAATTACATGGTAAATCCATAGGAATTGTTTACTTAATGTAAAGTGTAACACATTCTTTACCGAAAAGTGCTGTTAGTCCTGTTACACATTTGTACTTTCATTACCAAAAAGTGTTGTTACCAATGTCCTGTTACACATTTGTACTTACACATACCACTCAGTGGGTTGTTATATATGTGTAGTTACACAAACATTACAGCTGTAGATACTATGTACCAATGTGTACTTACACTGTGGTTACATACTACGTACACGTCTAGTTACTACGTAAGTACACAGGTATTAGGGACACAATATAAAGTGGGACCCAGTTATTTCAACGAAAAAACATCAAATGTGAAATGTAATGCAGGGAATTCTGGGAAAGTCAATTAGTGTTTTTTCACTGTAAATTATATGTTCTTTTTAACTTCCAAAATCTGTATTTTACCGTAAAATTACATGAAATGTGCATTGCAGTTTTTCACAGTATACAGGAGGGGAATTTACCATTAACCAATTAATAGGTTTTTAGGTTTTTTACCATTAAATTCACAATCATTTTTACAATGTACTAATATTGTAATGACTGCTAGTTGACATGTAGGTGCAAAGTTGCTTATTAGTAGAATTTCTGATTATCAACAACGTTATGTGTGTGTGTGTGTGTGTGTTTCAAAATAAAGTGTTATCCAATTTTTGAAACACACATACACAACGTTGTTGATAATCACGATTGTACGAACTACAAAATGCAGCATAGATTCATTCAAAGCGCTGGTCCAATATTAATTTGCCAGGACACTGTACCTTCTTGTCCTGCAGGTCTGTGGAGAGCTCATAACTCTCAGAGAGGGAGCGCGAGCGCTTGATGGCCTCCTCCTCGGCCTGCTTGCGGAGGATGGACTGAGAGTGCTGTAGTTTGGGCCGCTGCGGGCGCTGTGGGCCTGGCTGGACACTGTGGCCGTACACTGGGCTTTCAAACTGGTCCGGACTCAAGGAAGAACTGTGTGGGACAGGGCCTCGGCCATGGCCATATCCTATGCTGGTGTCCAAGGAAGGGCCGGGCTCACTGTTTTGAACATTCCCCTCCACACTAGACAAGACAAGAAAGCAAATGAATGAATGTAAAAACACACATTTACAACATTTACTGGGTACAGTGGGTCATATTCACTAACAATTTCACATACATTGCATGTGCAGACAAGATTCTCATGCAAACGTTCTGCATTTTTTCTTAGCCTTTCTAATGCTGACAAATCCATCCAGATTGTTTTAAATGGGCAAGTACATGCCCATAGTTATTATTAAGCATCTAACCTTTCTGCACGACCCCTCCTGTACAGGTATTAACAGTCTCTATGCTCTCTAAAGATGCACTCTAGCCTAGGATTTTCATGTAAATCCAAGTGTACCATTCCCTCCACCATGCCGCTGAGATATAAAAGCTTTTATACGCTTCTGTGATAGCCTGCATTTTCATGCCTGACCTATCCCAGATTGAGCTTTCATTTTTGTTACTCTGAAATAAGTACGATTTAGTGGTCATTCACACCAAACGGCTTTTCAGTTTGTGTTAACTTGAAATTAAGTTTTGTGTTACACTTCTTTTAACTGAAGCTGCTTTCCCGAACACCATGTCATGAGAGATGCTGCAAAAGATGCAAGATATAAAATAAAACGGTAAGACTTTTTGCCATTTCAAATGCAATTCCTGGTCATCTGACCTGCATCTGAATACTCGTATCATACAAGGTGTGCTTCAATACCTGTGCTCACACTCAGATTCATGATAGTCATTGGAGCACCTGTGAAGTTACCTGTTACATCAATCTGTGGTGCAATGTAACAATTCCATCACCATTAGAGAGGGTAGTTACATAAATCATGCTGTTTAGCACTTCACTGATCACTGCATAGAGAAAATATCAAATTTTCCTCCTCCTCCTTTGCAGAATCATATGCACAATGTTGTGATGTTTTGTCAGCCACTACAGTAATTTTCAAAAGCATGGACTAGCTATAAAGCATAACATTTGGTTGTTCTCATATTCAACACTTGTGAGAACTATTCCAAGTGTTGCTGTATATTTTGGCAGTCAGGTGAGACTTAAGTAAACAGGCGGCACAAAAAACTGGATATGTGGCAAAAGATTGGATCTATGCAAATGCAGCCTTCGTTGTTCAATTTAAAAAGATAAGAAACTTTTATGGGTGAACACATGCATGTTTCTAGAAGCACCATGAGTACTGTCATTTATGCACTTGATTCTAAGTTTCAAAATAAATTTAGAACAAATTTAATTGTGAACTTATTAATAATCATGACTTTGCCTTTAAGCTATTATACACACAGTTTTAGGCACAAATACATGCATGTTTCATTAAACGCTGTCAATATTTGAACAACTCGTAAAACCTGATTTTCAAGACTAAGCAAACAAAAAAAAAAACATTGTAACACTTTAAATTAGGGACCAATTCTCACTATTAACTAGTAGTTATGCCTAGTATTATGCCTGTTTATTAGTGCGTATAAAGCACATATTCTACATGATCATATTCTACATCCCTAATCCTACCCAATACCTAAACTTTACAACTACCGCACTAACTATTAATAAGCAGCAAATTAGGAGTTTATTGAGACAATCGTATTGAATGGTTTGTTAATGAAGAGAACTGGACTTTAATAAAGTGTAACCAAAATATTAAATAAAAAGACAGTTATTAGTGGTGCTTGCTAAGGAAATAAATATTTCAAAGAGATATTATGACCTTGTAGGGTCCATTTGGATTTGGTCTAGTAAGAAACCACCTAATTACATGCCAGAAACCCCTAGCAATCAAAAATATACTCCCTAGCAGTTGCCCACAATAACCAAGCGAAAGTTTTGTGGGTAGAAAATGTGTAAAAAAAAAATATATATATATATATATATATATAATCAAAATCCAACCACTGAAGGGCAAAAGTAAGAACATATAAACATAACAAACAACTTCTGATAGCAGACTTGATTAAAAATCTTCAACAGCTGAAACAAACATTACGGTAAACTTAAAGGAAAACACAGTGGCGTTACACATTACAACTAATTATCTCAGCTGTTTAGAGGCCTAATCAGAATGAATTCAAACAAATTCTACCAAATACATTCAAGTGATCAAGTTAAGACTGCACATCTATCTAGCACATGCTTAGCACACAAACTCAGTAACAGATCTTTTCATTTTGTAAGTGAGCAATGTGTTCACGAGGATCAGCTATGCTTTCTTCAGTCAGAGCATATGTCTTCCATATTTACATGAACATTACTCACTAACTCTTACTGTTTGCAGAATTTCGACGTGAATGTTGTCCAAAGAAAGACCTCCTGCCAAAGAAGCTCAGTTTCTTCTGCTTATCTGCCATTGTTAGCCACAAGTTCAAAGGGCAGTTCAGTTCCCTCCAGAGAGCCAAAGTCTGCTCTGATGAAACCAATCATTTACAAACCAGCACATCACGCTCGGCGTAAAGTCATAAACTCGCCTGCATGTACAGGATTTTGCTCAAATAATGTAGAACAGAAACTTCCTTCAACAACTTCCTCCTCCGAGTTTGCAGTTGTCATGCCTCCAGTCACATGCATCACTGTACAAACAAGTGTAAACAAGACCTTCCAATGCAGCAGGAGACGTAAATGTCAACCAAGCACACCTTTTTATGAAATGAAGTGAAATACAGTTAACTTATGCACAACTAATGTGAAGTACTGCACATTAGGCTGTTTTAACTAATCAAACGTCAAACTAGTGATACTCAGTCCTTAAATAGGATGTACTTTATTTGACAGTATGTGCACTTATGTGTATTTTCAGTGTACTTACATCTCAAAAGCAAACACTTGTCTTATGTTGCAAACACCTTTGCCATAATATTATATTTTTGGATATATCATATACGCAGTTACTCAAAACCTAAAGCTCTTCTTTCATGAGCTCCTATGTACAGAAATGTTCAAGATTGAAGGTAATTGGCAGAGAGATGGTGAAAAATTCAAGATTGAAACCAAACATTTTTTACTTTAAGCATTTGTGGTTGTGAATACAGTATTACACAGTATGAAAGAAAATAAATACATCAAGCATGTGTGGTTGTGTAGATGTGTATTTATAGGCCTGTTCTGGTTGGTGTTCAGTGAAGCACATGTGAGGAGTTATCAGTGTGAGGCACTGATGAATTAGTGTGACTGGTTGATTGGTTGTGTTTGAAAAAGGAAATCAGATTTTGTGTATATGCAGTTGAAAAAGAAACTGTAAATCTAATATTAAAGGGCGTAATAAAGTGCTTCTCTAAACATGCTATTAGGCAAGTCATAGCATTAGTAAGTAGTGGTAAAAATAACATTGCTATTGAAGTATCAATGCTTGCTATCAGACCCTACTTTTCAACCCAAGTCAATACAAGTACAGTACAGAATTGTTTATGACTAATTGTGATGCATTAAAAGGGACTACAGGTGAAGATCTCAGTGAGCAGATGAGTGCCATATCCACACATTCACACAGAGTACATGCAGTCATGGAGATGTGCTGTAGACACAGTGAAATTCACACTTCTTGCATAATATCTCTCGAGACGAATCTCATGCACCATCTGTCCTGGCAAACACTGACACGTTCCTCTCTCGCGGGTGGCCAGCCTACCGAGTGCTCAAACACAAATGCCAGCACACAGTTTAGAAGACATGCTGCTCATGTATAATGAGATGGAGAATAATTTCAGTGTGCATTTACTGCTAAATTGTAATGCATTAGGATTTAACATTTTTAACATGTAAAGGATAATTATGCAGCATCATTCATTCACTGAGCAACTTTTGTCACTTACAGTGTGTCACTTTTGTCAATTATGTCAACTGTTGCAAAGCAGAGCTCAAGTTTGCACAAATGAGCAATGGGAGTGTGTATAGTGTGATACAGACAGGAACGTCTACTAGCAAGCAACAGCACGATCCCTCTGTGATCTCCAGCATTGCTGTCAGTGTGACTGCAGTATGAATTAATTCAGTCCTCACATACACTGTGTGGCAGACATTCAGAGAAACAGATCCAATGAATTTGTAGAATTATAATGTACTGTAACAACTTCAAGGATGTTATGCATTCTTATCCTCTATCCTCATACGAGCAATCTCTAGTGTAGAGACCCTTTGGGACATTTCCAGTTTTCAGTACCATCACAAACTATTGGCCAAATTTACTGAACAGGGCAAAATGGAATTAGCTGCAATCTCATAAAAACACAGATGGGAGTGGTTGATCTACTGGCAATGTGCAAATTAAAGAATGCAGACGCAACCAGTGCATTTCCATACTAACCAGTGCAACCTACCAAGAGCAGCGCAAATTGGGGTCGCAAAAGTGTGTGTGTAATCTGCTAACAACACAGGCACAAAATGGCTTAAGACATGCTTTTTTGGGGTGTTAAATGATGGCACAAATACCAGAAAATTGACTACTGCAAACCTTAGTAAAAATCATATTGCATAATTTATTTAAATACTCTCCTGTCATAAATTTTGCATCTGAAAGTCAAACTCCTACAAATGCATATGTAATAACTAATAATAACTGTGTCCGTGCCTTCTCATCGCTAATTTTTTACTGCGTCTTCATTAAATCCTGACATTAGTTTTTAATGCACTGACACAGGCTGTTAGTAAATCTAGCCTTTACTAGCCAGTCTGGATCCCAAATTCATATTTCATATGTACATCAAAATTAGCTGGAGAAATTCTATCAACTATATTATGTTTATCATATTTGAACAAGTTCTCAAACAACAACAAGTTTATAAACAACAGTTTCAATTTAGATACTTTACCAGGAAAGCCTCTGTAAATGGTTTAAACAAGTGATTTGGCAGAACTCTGTGTATGTGTGTGACTCAGACTCTTGTAGTGAAGTCATTTCCCCATCATAGATCACGTTAAAAAGGAACAGCTGCTGTATGATTGAGGGGAAAATGAAGAACAGTCTAAAATGACATTTCCTCTTACAGTCTCCCAGACTCAGAGCCTGAGAGCCTCAACTGTGTTTCTAACAGTAAATCAAGAGTGGCCACCATAACCACAGAAGATTACAGTTTGTACGGTATAAAAACCATTACGCCTATGGAGAGTCCCCGTAAACCACAAAAACAAACATGTGTGTGTGTGTGTGTGTGTGTGCGTGTGTCTGTGTCCACAGGGTGTTTTACAAATAGCAGGGGGATTCCAGCATTCCAAGTGAATAAAGGTGGATGAGAAAGAGGGCAGGAAGAATCTTTGTGAGTCCATCACGTTAATGAAGAGCAGACTTCAGCCCTGTGTGTGTGTGCGTGTGTGTGTGTGTGTGTGTCTGAGCATGCTGGTTGTCTCAAGTGGATTTCCATATGTGCCTGAAACACACTGCAGACCACGTGACCCACTTGCAGTTTTACTGTAGATGACAGAGTCAAACACACAACATCACATATTAAACATACAGTGATCTCAAAAAGTTTTTGGACACTTAAATCACAAAGCCACACTTAAAAGTCATCATATTTGATAACTAAAATAAATGCCACTTGGTTTGATATTTAAAGAGGGACAGCCAAGCACAATGTTTCACAAAAAAAGACAATGAGTTGTAGGTTTGAGGTAAAAACAACTACAACAAACGAGATATACAGCTCAAAATGACTGATAGAGTACTGGGAGACTTTTTTGCTTTGTCAAACATTAATGCAACTCTTCATAGCTGTGATGTAATGAACTACATATGAACTACACCTGCTGTGGTCACTTGAGGAGAACTGACTTGACTCCAGTAACTTTAAAGTCAATGCAAAAGTGCAGTGTAACTGAGAAAAGCTCTAGCAGAAATAGTTTACTGATGCCACTTGCTTTGATATTTTGTTATGTAATGCAATAACATTCAGGCATTTAAAGTGTGACGTAAATGTTTTTCAATACTTCTTGATTTCCTACATACAGTAAGAGTTCCTCTTGCAGACCTTTCGCAATTAGTCACTGAATTATTGGATGATACAATCACTGGCAACCAAAGAAGCACACAGGCATCCTATAACCAACAATGCTACAATAAAAATAATATGTCCCGAGTCAAATTGTCTGCTGATTAGTAGTTTTGCTGTAGGGCTGTTGGCACAGGATATGAGGTGGCTGTTATGTGTCCTCCAGCAAAGGAAGCAGCCGTTCCCTGCTGATCTCTCTGCTGTTATCTAGCTCAGCACTGCAGACATGTGACACATACAAAAACACAACACACAAGTGTTGAACTGAAAGCTCAGGCCTTTATTTCCATCACCACAGGAAAAAACAATAAGATTCCACGAAAGGTAATAAAAAAACACAAACAGCTACTTTCATTTGAAAATTCGGTAACATTTTATTTTAAGGTGTCCTTGTTACACATTACAAATTATGATAACAAATTAGCCATAATTACATGCAAGTAACCCTATAAACTAAACCCTAATCCTAACCCTAACCATATAGTAAGTACATGTAGTTTACTTAATATTTAATATTACTCAAGGACACCTTAAAATAAAGTGCAACTGAAAATTCATCCAGAATGACAAATGCCTCATGGCCTTGCAATAGCTAACAGAGAAGCACAGCCCTTCCACAACAACACTGGACATTATAAATAAACCATAACATGAAGCTTTTAAAGTGCTCCTCTGCATGAAAGCCTTGACTAAGATGTCTAACCTCAGCCGAGGACATCTCTGACAAGCAAATACATTCAGTTTCATACTGTCTAAGAACTCTGTGTTCGGGACCTGAACAATTTGGACTGCCTCTCAGCCGGACAGGCTAAAAAAAATACCTTCATTAATGTGATCATCTCATAAATATAGAGCAATGCTTCTGTCAGGTTCTTTGACCTTGATTCAATGACCTTCCTTTGAATTTGTATGTGGATACAAAAGCCTTTATATAGAGGTTGTCTTGATTTCTTGTAAAGAGTACATAGCGTTATACAGCACACAAACTAATTCACTGAATCATTGCGAATGGATTTTATACAAAACATCTACATCCTATATTGATTAAACTAAATAATTATAATTTCACATTACAAACATCAATGATTAAGATAAATATAAAATGTTGCCCCTTATTCTGTAAACTTCTGTCATCTGTATTAGTTGGGCCCTAAATATTTGTGAAAACCTAAAAGCAATTATACACATAAAAAGCATAAATGTAAGATTTATGTATTTGAATTTCATATAAAATGCATAATTTACACATAAATAACACAGCTTTAACATAAACAAACTTGATATATAAATAATAAACTACATAATTAAACTGCGTATTTAGATAATAAAGTTAAATAAACGGCATATTTTTCAGTTAAACAAATGAAGATTATACATAAAAAAAATTGCCATAAAATCATGGCATAGTTTATTATGAATTGATTTGCATCTATTTGATTTCATATAAATATTAATATAATCAAATTATATCATTATAAGTATAAATACTGGTATATATTGATATAATTAAGTGTACTGAGTTAAAAAGTATGAACCTGGCTAAAATATGTCTAGCTGTGGAACAAGCAATATTCAGTTTAAAAGGAATGAGACTGAAAGACATTGGATTTATTGATGATAAATATTTATATAAACCTGGTTATTTTGTATTTAAAACTCATTCAGTTTATTAGTACTATTACAGAACTTTTACCTGTTCATTAATGTTTCACTGACAAATATGCACCACATTAAGTTTTCAGTTTATGTTGCAATATATATAGTTTTAACATAAAGTATTAGTCTAGTAATCTTAATGTGGTATATTGGGCCCTAAATATTTCATTACATTATAAGGCATTATATATAAATCAAGTATATATAGAGGTCAAGTACAAAAATGTATGATGTGACAAGCAGCTGTAGTCCTGACTGAAGGGCTCTAGATGACGGTGTGAGGAGGTGCACTGCCCCTCTCTGAATCATGGCATGTGAGGTGACAGGAAAAAGAGAAAATAAGTACCAGATGGCCAATTGTTTCCTTTACAAGGACACCAATCACTGCGGCTGCATTACTGGATGAAGGTGACCACGTCCTCTAATTAGAAGCGGGACATTTTTTCTCCCTGTGGAGAAAACGACTGCTTCCTTTGGTTTGCTGCAACTAAAACTTCAAATGGTGCTTTGCTAAAGCGAACCGTTCACAAGTTCAGAGAAGCAGCGCAATGACACTTGAAGTCTGTGAGCATGTGACACTTTGGGCTATTTTACTCACTCAAGTTGTGAAGCAGTGAAGTGCAGCTGTTCCTCCTCCAGACCTCACAGTTCACTTATGCATGTGTCACCTGTCACATTAACTTCTCAATCCCACATATCCTCTTTAGCTCACCAGTGCAGAACCTGGAGCAATAGATGTGATCTTGGTTATGTTTACTTCATATCACACTAAAATGTGCTGTACATTGGGGAGGGCTTTAGGGGAGGGTTTGCAGCATTATTGACAGAAAGAGCCAGGTTGATGTCAGATCCGGGAAACCCAACTGGCCTCTCAGAAAACATCTGCTTCAACTCAAAGCATATGACTGCAATGTCTAACTCCCACCAGGCCCACAATCACAGCGTCTTATTATTGCGCTTGCCAGTCATTATTATATTCTCATTAACCAGCCTTATGTAATCACACAGTTTAACAAGAACTGACCAGAAAATATGAAGAGGGGCCTCCACCCTCAAGGGTGTTAAAAAGCAACACCACCCCTGAAAAATGTCACACAGTACCAGTGGAAACTAGCTATGTTTCCATCCAAAGTTACGAATTAAACTTATGCGCAAAATTGGAATATCGCATAAAACATTTGCGAATAAAGCACCATTTCCATCCAGGGAGATGAACAGATCAAAATCATCCCTTCCTGATTAACTTGTGCTAAATATCACCAAGAAAAACTACATTTGCTGCAGTATAGTAGAAGGCACTGTATATAATAATTTGTGTATACAATAAATTACAAGCTTCAGAGCGCGCTGATGAAACGCAATCATGTTATCTTATTTTCTGAGTCTGCTGTTTGCAGTTCTGGGAGTTAATTATAATGAAGCACTTTGACGAGATTTTTCTCAAGCATATTAGAATGACAAAACTAGCATTTCAGATGCTGTGCAATGAGATCGGTCCATTGCTTGGTCCAGATTTATGCCCAATCCCATCGCAAAGTCACATATCTTTTTTGATGCGCATTAAGTAAAAGTGTTTCCATCGTAGTTTATGCGCATGTTTTCTTACCGGATAAGAAATATATCCTACTTAGTTAAGCGCATATGTTTTTAATGCGCATTTTTAGAATTTATGCGCATCTTGGCGTTTCTATCCAGCGGTTTTCTATACGATTATACGCATAAAAATAGGTGGATGGAAACATAGCTACTGATGTCATTCCATATTTCTGATTCTGACATGCTTTCTCTGAAAGCAGGCGTTTTGTGTGGTCATATCTGCTGAGGCTTGTTTAACTAGGATCTGTAGGACTGCAGAAAGAAGATCTGGTTGAATTCCAATGGCGTTTTCAGGAAGAGGATGCCATTTGAAGTGACATTCCCAGCTAAAGTAAACAACTAAACCCCTTCCACAAGTCCGTTAGTGATAGTCACTTCAAGGAAGTAATTTTACCCTCCATGGTCATGTGACCCAGGGTGGTGAGTCCTCACAATTCATTTTAAAGCTAGATGGCTGGAGAATTTGAGTTAACATAGGACTATAAAAAGAATAATTGACGTTGTTTTGTTGTGATATACTGTATTACATGAATTCTAGCATTTTTTTATGCATTTCATATGAAATTTAAATAAGTAGGTAAGAAATGTGTAGTAATGGTAAATGCATTAAATAAATGTGGCTACCTGCAGGGTCCAAAGAAGAGATAGAAGTTTTACTAACACTTTAGAATAGGGAACACTTATTCACTATTAACTATGACTTCTCCCTCAATAAACTCCTCTTTTGCTGCTTATTAATAGTTAGTAAGGTAGTTGTTAAATTTAGGTGTTGGGTAGGATTAGGGATTTAGAATAAGGTCATGTAGAATAAGGCATTAATATGTGCTTAATTACTACTAATGAATGGCTAATATTCTAGTAATATGCATGCTAATAAGCAACTAGTTAAGAGACCCTAAAATAAAGTGTTACCAAAGTTTTGGTTACATTTTATTTTAAGGTGTCCTTGTTACAGTGTAATTATACATTTAAGTACTGAGTAATATTAAATAACTACATGTACTTACTATATGGTTAGGGTTAGGATTAGGGTTTGGTTTAGGGTTACTAGCATGTAATTATGCATAATTTATTGTTATTATAATAGTAATTACATGTAACATGTGTAACAAGGACACCTTAAAATAAAGTGTTTTTTAAACAATAACAAGACATTACAGTTGTAACAAGCTAATGGTGAGATGGACACTGTGCTGCATTGTCATGAGCGGCGTCCCAACTCAAAGGTTGCATCCTCCGAAGGGCGAATGCTTCACCACAGAATTCATTGCGTGCCAGTGACGACAGGATATTTTTTTTTAAAAGAAGTTGCTAAATTATACTTTTAAATGTAAGTATTGGGTAATAATTAGTCGAATAATCTTTTTTATCTAATGACACAAATGTAAAAATAAAAAATATTTAAAGATAATGTGGTAAAAATGTTCACATATGTCTTACCAAGATATGATTTTATATAGTTATACATTTTATTGTGTACATAAATGGACCAAAGTGAACATATTTAGACAAGTTTTGAACCCTGTTTTGTTTTTAAAACTTAAAGAAAAAAACAACATCTAGTACAAACATGACTGCCGCTCGTCACCGTCATCAGAGGCGACAAAAACAGCCCTCTTAAAAATAAAGGTGCTTCACGATGCCATAGAAGAAGCTTTTTGTCTAAATGGTTCAAATAAAGAACCTTTAACATCTGAAGAACCTTTCTGATTCACAAAAGCTTATTTGTGGCAATAGAAGGTTCTTCAGATTATAAAAAGGTAAGAAAGAGATGGATAAATCAGTTTAAAGAACCTTTGACTGAAAGGTTCTTTGTGGAACCAAAAATGGTTCTTCTGTAGCATCGCTGTGAAGAATGCACCTTTATTTTTAAGAGTCTTGGTAGGCTAAACCGTCCCATTTAACAACTCTCGGTCCAACCTGCATAGGTGTCCTTCAAGGGATGCACCCTTTGAATTGGGACACAGCAACCTTCCAGGTGAAGATAATGAGGAAATTAAGTGGTCTTTCAGTGCTCTCTTCATCAAGTGCATTCTTATTGGCTGCATTATGAGTCACAGCCGCTCTGCTCTCTACAAAGTCTCCAATTCAAGGCCTTTGCCCTTCAGAGTGAGCAGGGCTTGGGAAGCTCACGTCCATCTGGGATTTGCCCTGGTGTCATCTAGGAAAAAGGACATACTTTAGCATCTAGAGTACTTTAGGGGAGGATCTGGTGTATGATATAATGTAGGGCAGCAGCAATAGGGATTCACACCCTAGCCAAAAAGCCAAGAGACGGCATCATCAGAGTCTTATAAGCATGTGTTAGTGTTGTCTCCTTCAGATTTCTGTGAAACCGATGCACAGATAATTGCTCTTTCAGTCTCTCGTGCCCAGAAGCTTGCATAAATCCCTGCTGGAGAATGTGTGGCTCTTGCTCTGGAATGAGAGAGAGACTCGTTCTCCGTTTACTCAGGCCCCAGATCGGGTCCCCAGGCTCCTGCGGATCCTCTAAACTTCAGCGGCGGACGGACTACGAATTACCTTTCTCTCATGAGAATGCATGGAGACAAATACTTAAGAAATAACATCCTGCGGCAAAACTCAAAAGGAAGAAAACTCTTGCTCAAATGTGTTCTTGATGACGATGCACAAAAAGATTTGTTTTAACTGATGGTTAACTAAAACAATACCAAAGATGTGTTGAAAAAGCATAAGCTTTGATAGCGTGGTATTCTAGTAATCAGCTGGAATAGCAAAACCCATGAATCCAAGGTTATGAAACACTGACAGTGGCATAAAAGTGAACCTAAGAAAGGGAACTGGAAGTAAGTGGATCTGTCAGAGGATCTGAAAAAAATGAGCTTAACAGCTCCAGCTCCACTGCCATTGCGTACGTCATGTCAAAAGGGAGGCCCACTGACTTTAAAAATCCCACGATAATGAAAGAAACTCCACATTTTTTATTATTTATGCTATAGTCAATGCAAACATAAGCTGGGATCTTCTGTAAATGTGAAAACATTAGTTTCACATTTCTTAAATGCAAAGGGCAGCCGGTAAAGCAGATGTCTGCTGTCAGCTCTGAACTTCAGTCAATCTGTCTAGAGTTACAAACAATCTCTTCCTGTCTGGACTCTGCTTTACTTGAAAATTATGATGAAAATTTACCATAAAGTTAATCATTTTGAAATAAGATGTACAGACCTGCTTCCATGACTTGCTTCTACATGCCTTTTGTCATCTGACTGATTGTTTATACTTTTTTTTTAGCAAGTAAAAGGCATTTTAGCCCCCCTTCATGTCATAGTACACTTTAATGATTTTTATAAAGTAAACGTAAGAATATCTTTTATATTGTTAGTAATATTTCAAGATGAACACTTGGACTGAAGCAGCTTGGGTTTACTTGATTATCCATACATGATTTTAGAACAAATCGTGTTAAAACGTATCAAATAAGATGCATTAGCCTTTTGTGAACATCTGTTTGTTCATCTCTCATCCATCACTGTATTGCATGCATGAAAATGCACTCTATGAACACTCATAGAGAAAACAATAATCACAGATAGACAAGAGACAGACGTCAGGATGCTGTTCCTGTTAGTTATCCAGTCCAGGTAAGATTTTGCTATGATCTGCTATGGTGTGTTAGCAGAAGTTTAAAGCTGAAAGAGAAACTACCACCATCGTGTTCAAGATACTTTGCTCCAGGAGGTCTAAACATGCAATAGGTGATCTGTAAGACACTTTAGATGGATAAACTAATAGTACATTAAGATGTAGTTTTATATAAAGAAACCTGATAATTACCTTTTATTTAAACAACTCATGATTACACTTTATTTTAAGATCCAGTTCTCGCTATTAACAAACCATTAACTACGACTTTTGCCTCAATAAACTCCTAATCTGCTGCTAATAGGCAGTTGTTTAGTTTAGGTATTGGGTAGGATTAGGGATGTAGAATAAGTATCGCATTTTATTTCTCCTCTTTCCTACTACTTGTTTCACTTTTGTTTCAGTTATTAAAACCATTTCTTACTATGTGTAAGTAAGTTGTTGTTTTTCAGCCTGTGTTTGGCAGTGTTGTTTTTTAGGATTACTGATAAACTACTGTCATTTAATTTGTATTTGTTATTTATTTTAATTTTAGTTAAATTATGTCTGAATTTATTATGTCTCTATAGGTCTTTTATTAAGTTTTAATTTTATTTAATTTGAGTTATTTTAATACTTCAACAAACTAAATGGAAATGAAATAATATATATACTGAGTTTATAAATGTGTACGTATATATATATGTATGTGTGTGTGTGTGTGTGTGTGTGGTTGTACATACACATATATATATAGTTGTTGTTTTTTTTGGTGTTTGGCTTAGTGTTATGTTAGACTCATTATTATACTCTTATACCTTTTGTTCTTTAATATTTTGAATTGTTTTTAGCTTTATTTTTTTGTTTTTCATTTAAATGTTAAGTTTTTGAAATTTTGTATGCATTTGTCATTTTTATTTAATTTCTTTATTTTTAAAATGTGTATTGGTAGTATTTATAAAGATTTAGCTTTTAGTTTTGGATCTGTTTTTAGTTGTTTTAATACTACAATTGATTGCTTCTGTAGTCCTCATTTGTAAGTCACTTTGGATAAAAGCGTCTGCTAAATGACTAAATAATAATAATAATAATAATAATAATAATGTAGAATATGGTTATGCAGAATATGTGCTTTATAAGTACTAATAAACAGCCAATATGTTAATAATAGGCATGCTAATACGCAATTAGTCAATAGTGTGAATTGGTCCCTATACTAAAGTGTTACCAAACTCACATATCATATTAAATTATATTAAATTACATATGCATCTCTAATATGTACTGAATTACAGATTTGTGCTGATGAAACAATATTACCAAACCACTTCATCATATAGACAACTGACACATTCATATTAAGCAAAAGAAAGCCACATACACACAAACACACACAATCTAAAGCCCAGACAGGCACAGATCAGTCCAGATCAGCAGATCTTCAGGAGACTGAGACGGAGATCTGACACTAGGTCAAATAATCAATCAGTTCATTAGTTCAGTCTCAGCACTCATTACACACATTCACAAGTGTGCTGTCTGTAATGTTTGTAGTTGAGATCAGCTATCTACAGATAAAGAACCAGCAACAGCATCAATATCAACTCAACACAAACACAGTGTATCATGTATCAACATCCATGACAAATAATCATATACAAGGAAAATCTTAGTAAATTCTTAGTAATGCAATCTTTGCATTCATGTTGCTTTTTTAATCTTTTGTACTATTATCATAAAAAAATACATGATGGTACTTGGTGTAACCACTGTGTAAAATATATATATTTGAATTGTGAATGTAATGAAGTTTTCCTAGGGTTTTACAATTTGACATGAACCTAAACTAATCTCAAATTATATGAAATGTTAATTATTTTCACGATGATCTACAAGAAAGACTGTTCCAGGAGGGTCACTGTCTAAAGAATTTAGTTTCAACCCAACATGAAAGCATGTAATTTTAAGGTCAATGACAGGAGATCCCAAGGTTATCTCAACAAGTTTTGCTGCTGTGATAGTGGACTTTGAACCTAATGTTATCTGTGAGGTTTTTAGCTTTTTCTCAGGATTTACATAAGGAAGACTGGTTTTGTGTTGGTTCTTCCTGTAGGAGAGATGATACTGAATCATTCATGAGAATATCACATTCCCTATCTGACCAAACGCAGAGCACAAAACACCCTCAGGACAGAAACAACACTTCCACCGGTCAGCAGCAGCTTACATAAGAGCCTTTCAGATATGATTTTGCATTGTTTATAGTTTTTTTTTTACCCAGCAGATGGGGCAACAACATCACATCTGAGCTCTAGTCACCAGCACTGAACTATGAAACCAGACAATAAATCTCAGAAGTCTTGTGACGATCTAAATTCACTCTTTCTTTCTTTCTTTGAGAGCGGAAGATGAACATCAGGAGAATTAGTTTTTGACATAAAAATTATTACACACCTATTAATTGCCTCCTAATAATAAAGTACTAGTATGATGTATTGGTTAAAGCTTGGGGCCAGTAAGTAAAGGTTGGTGGTAAAGGAACAATAAAACTACTCTTCACCTCGCAGACAATAAAACAGGTGAATAAATCTCATAAACTTACACTGAAGGAGGGACCAAAATATCTATTTGACTTAGGCTAGAAGCAACCACCCAGAACAGAGTAGCAGAAACTTAGTAATGCCCTTGAAATGAACCTGAACACCCTTGAAGCTACATAGTAACTCATAAAACCACTCAGAACTTAATAGCAACTCCCACGTAACCAGCCATAACACACCAGCCACCGCATCCTTTAAAATGAATACAAAAGAAGAATGATAACATTCAATTCACATATTAATTCTGTGGTCTGTGTGGGTCCTGAAGGCCATGACACACCAAACCAACATCAAAGAAAGCCAACTTTGTTGTCGCCTGCATCTGAGCCAAAAAAGTTGTGCTTGAACATACCACAAAGACTAAAGTCAACAGTCAGTGAAGTCAATGAAGATTCTTCTTGTGCAATGGTTCGCTAAGCTCAACAGTCAATCAAGTGCTCCGTCTTACTCAGTTGGCCAAAAAGCAGGCGAAAAGGTCCGACTAGCTCAGCTGGTGTGGAAAACACAGCAAAAACTGAGCTGACAGACGCTCAATGACAGCCCAACTTTGACCGATGGACGACCATCATCGTGTGTCATATCCTTAATCCTTAATCCCCAGTATATTGATGCAGACATTGTTTGGATGATATTGTGACTCTCTGCAATCATTAAAAATCCCACAATTGTAAATAAAAGCTGCCACCACAATGGAGATGTACAGCACTGTAACCACTGTAAAACAGGTAAAAAGTAGAAAAAAATAACCAACTTGATACAACATGTGACCTCTTGCCTGTAAAATCCTAAGAAACAGGGCAGCATGTGGATGGAGTTTAAGTGATGTATGGTGTGCTGAAACACCTGACAGTCTCTGTTAATGCGAAAACAATCTACTGTAGCCTACAGCAGCCACTCCATTATACAAACTTACACACACACACACACACACACACACACACAAAACACTCCTAACAGTGCTGTCCACTCGAGTGTTTCCGGCTGTTTCCCATCAGTCTGAACGCTGCTGACTGCAGCTCTACACAACTATATGAGCTTTAGCTGGGGAAACCCAGGCTCTAATAATACACTGGGAATGAAATGCACAGCAAACACTCACACACACACACACACGCATGCATTGCAGTGTTGCAGCATGAGCGCATCACAAAGCCCCGCCCCTCTGCTCCCTGCAGCCAATCCCTGTGCTCTCTGAACCCAGCCCCCTTTGCCTGAGTCCCACCCCTCAGCTCTATGAGCCCCTTTTCTTAGAGCCCCATCTCTGTGTTACCATCAGCATCCCACCCCATCTGATCCCAGAGACCCATCCGCCTCCCAGTTATGGAAGTTATTAACATTAACATTTATTTGTTTAGAAGACACTTATAACAAAAGTGACTGACAAATGAGAAACATCAAATGCAAAGTCAGTTTTCATGTGTCCTGTGTTCAAGAAAGATTAGGGAGGATCAAATGGATCAAAAGGATAAAATAAGATCAAACTGAAATTCCAAATGGTTTGTTTAATTTTCACTTCACAAAGAACAGCTTAACTCTTTCCCTGCCAGCATTTTTGATCATTTTCACAAAACTTTCATGGCCCTCAGAATATTTTGTTGTATAAATATCTGTTTTTTTTTTTTTACACTTGAATACGGGTACATCTGAATTAAATTAGCAACATTTCTAACAAAAAGTTGAGAAAATGGCACGTTTTTGCCCTTAAGTCTGGATCGGATTCAGAGCGATGATCAAATCATAGATGGAGTAGATGGAGTCCATCAACACCCCCAAAGCTTGCACAGTCACACTTCCTGGGCCGACATTTCATTTGGTAAATTTAGGCAATTTTGATTTATATGCTGTTTAATGTTTGATGATCATGTTATTTTACATGCATCCACTTGTTTCTGCTACTTCTTGGCCCTTTTTTTTTTTTTTTTTGTTCCAGACATTCAATACTGAAATATACTCAGAAGATGTGTACCACATAACAGTGAAAACACAGAAATCCAGAAATTTCAATGGCCAGGAAAAAGTTAAATCAGCATGCATTTCCATGCTGGTTAAAGGGGTCATATGATGCTATTTTAAAGATCATTATTTTGTGTATTTGGTGTAACAGAATATGTTGACACGCTTTAATGTTCAAAAAACAGATTATTTTTCAAATACTGTACATTATTGTAGTTCCTCTATGCCCCGCCTCTCTCAAACACATCGTTTTCTACAAAGCCTCTCCTTCTGACAAGCGCAGTCTGCTCTGATTGGCCAGCTGACCCAGTGCATTGTGATTGGCCGAACAACACAAGCGCGCGTCGGAAATGTAATGCCCCTTACCATAATCGCGAGCTTCAGCTTTCAAAGTAAATATAAAGACAGTTAATAATGTTGTTAGTTTTACCATCAGTTCAAGCCCGAGAGGGGAACAGAGTCGTGTGACAGACACAGTGATGAAGCTCGTACAAGCACAAGCCGCGGTTAAGACAGCTGACTCCACTGTGATGTGATCCTGTCTCTCTCTCTCTCTCTCGCTCTCTCACACACACACACACGACACGTTACTCTACACTGCGCAAAACTGCGCATTTGAACAGTCAATAGCAAATACTTAAACTATTCGCAAAACTTACTTACAGTCGCTGATTCAGAAGTGCCAGATTGTCATAGCAAAGTCGGAATTGACCCCATTTTTTTTTTTAGAAATAGCCTTTGTGCACAGCCAGCCTTGTACTCTCCTAGGTTCACAAAACTGTCGTCCATAAAATGCGTTGCACAAATTCGAACATTTGGGTTGTGCTGTTCTGTTATAGACAAATCTTAACCAATGGTTCCTAATTGCATCTACTTTGGGAAAGCCAAATAAAGTGCTTTAGCTTTCGCATAGAAACACACAGTGTCTCCCCGACATGGCTGCATCAACACTACTGCGGTTACTGAAACCACACCTTCTTTCTTTGTGTGCACATTTGGGCGGCATTACGCAAATATTTCCACATCGTGACATAGACATGTGGGGGCGTTTGAATGAGGCGTTTTATCCCGGTCTGGATCAGCCTTCTCTTTTAGATAGAATAAATCCTTTTGTGGGAGACTTTGAGCTTTGTAACTCTGCAGATCTTATACATGCACAAAC
>JAFVLL020043178.1:0-10139 GCA_021397915.2 Tor tambroides
AGGTTAATGTGTTACGAATAAATCAAGCATAAAGATATTACTTTAACCTGGTGAAATGTAAATGACATAGGGCACGAAACTATATTAGTTTCTTTCTTTTTTAAATCCATCTAATTGGACCATAGAACGGGACTCTCAAAGCCTTGACATCCGGGAATCCAGGAGATAAGTCAGTAAATTCGAGTAAAATCACAGGCTTCGCTTATCCCGTGCGAATGCACCACATGAAATTGTACGTCAGCTCATTTCCTGTCCTCTCACAGCACTGATGTGGTTTGAGTGGTACACCATGTTTTAACAGAGACACCTGATTGAGTTACTCAATTACACACAGTCGTCAAGGCTCTGATCAGCTTTTGTCTTCTTGCCACCTTATTTACCTTGCTGGTCACTCTGCTTCTTTCTTTTAATCATTATTTAACTTTATATAGTAAAGCATTGGGATAGCAATTCTAAAACTGTAATTTGTCAAGCTATTTTAATACAACTCAACTACTGTACAGTCAAGCTAACCTTTTGAAGTAGTAGTTCATTTAATTGTATTTGTACTTAAAAAGTATGTCTACTTCCAAATACAGTTATACAGAAAATACACAATTTGAACTGTTCAGATATTCCTACGCTACACAACATGGGTTTACTAGAGTGAATCAGAAAGTTCTTATGTTATAAAGGAGTTCAATATGATCCAGTTCACCAGAATGAATTGGAACGTTCCTATATTCTACAAGTGAGAGCTTAATACGAACCGATTCAATCAAAACGTTACAAATAAAATCTCATGTTAGTCTTAAGTATATAGTTCTGCATCCTTCATATTTCAAAAGAGTCTTTAGTTTGATCAGATTCATAAAAGACTGATAAAACTGTACCACTTCTCTCCACATACAGTCGAGCTCCTGGAGGCGCACCATGGACGGATACGGAGCTTGGTCATGTTTAGCATGAGAATCCAAATCTTTAGCAGTGTCAATAAGTCAGAATGCATAGCATTAGACATCCCCTTTAATGTGAACCGATTCCCTAGAATGAAACGTAACATTCAAGGCTTTGAAATTACTCCCTTGAATCATTCTGCAGTTGTAGTTATGATGACAAAGATGATGCTGTGGCCATCAGATTCAGATTCAAGTCAAGTGACGTTATTGCAGGGTCCCTGTGCACGGAGGTGTGTTTGTAAGTGTTTCAAGCACGCCACAGTCTAACATGACTCTGTTATTCAGCTACGCACAGCGTACTTCCGATGACACATGTGCAAACACCCATTCAGAGTGTGACCTTGGCAAACCAGCCAGACATACACACATTTCTCGCATTTCATCGACGTCAATGCCACCCTCATGCTGAAAAGAAGAAGAAGGTTTGTGAATGTGAGTTGGGTATATTCTACTGAATGATACAAAAAGCTTATTTCTGTATTTTGGATATGAAAATGTGTTTCCCAACTGGTTTTACTTCATTAAATACTAAGTGACTTATAGCAGTACCAAAAACTGCTTATTGTACAAAACGAAATGACTTTGAATCACCTCAAAATTTTGACATGTTAATTTGATTCTGCACAACACAAATATATATCATTCTAATACTGAGCTGTATAGCCAGCTTGTGCTGTAATGGCATAAGTCTGTCTGCATGAGTTTCCGAATGAACGCTGTGTGCGAGAAACTGTGTTTATGTTTCACTAACATTTTTTTGTCTGTCTCGTCCACATGTGTAGAAGCCGTTAAGTGTGAGTACAGCGGTCTTAGACGTACTGTAAATGATATTGTCTGGTCTGAATGCTTACATAAGCTAGATCTTGAGTCATCCATAACGTCTACTGAATCTCCTCCATTAGCACACCTTACACATGCTTCTCAACATCTGAAAGTACAATAGAGAGCACAGAGTTCAAGTAATGGATTTTATCCATTCAGTATCCATTGTGTATTGTGTACAAATCAGTTAAATCTGCAAGTTCAACCTTAGTAGTTTGGTAGTTAAGTTCAAGCTGAGCTGTTGTTTGGATTAGTGTTGAGTCTAAAGAACTGCAGTGAAGACATTCAGACTGGGCTGATAGATTCTTTGACTTCAGTCTATTATACAATCCAATAAACAATGACAAGGATTATGTGCTCAAGAATACAGTCTAGCAGCAACATTTCGAACAAAATGTTTCTTGGAAAAGTACATTTGCACAAAAATAACTTGATTGTGTCACACTGGTTAGCTTTCACCAATTCTTCTGAGCACTAAAATCAGTTACAACTTAAGCCAATATAGTGTATATACAGTACACCGCTTTTCAAGAAACAAGTCTCTTATGTGCACCAAGGCTGCAGTAATATTGTAAAATATTATTAAAATATAAAATAACTCTTTTCCACTTTAATATATTTTCAAATGTAGTTTATTCCTGTAATGGCAAAACTGAATGTTCAGCAATCTTACTTCAGTCAGTGTCACATGATGCTTCAGAAATCTAATATTTTAATAATGCTGACTTGGTGCTCAAGAAACATTTCTTATTTTATTTATTTATTTATTTATTTATGTGGAATAGAGTTGTACTGCTTATACAGGATTCTTTTAATGAATAGAATGTTATTATAATTCAGTTTGAAATAAAAATCTTTTGTAACATAATGGTCTTCACTGTCACTTTTGATCAATTTAATGCACCCTGACTGTACAAAAGTATTCATTTCTATAAAAAAATCGGTAAAACTTTATTTTAGGGTCTCTTAACTAGTGGCTTATTAGCATGCATATTACTAGAATATTAGCCATTTATTAACAGTAATTAATCACATAATTAATGCCTTATTGTACATGACCTTATTCTACATCCCTAAACCTACCAATACCTAAACTTAACAACTACCTTACTTACTATTAATAAGCAGCAAATTAGGAATTTATTGAGGGAAAAGTCGTAGTTAATAGTGAATAAGTGTTCCCTATTCTAAAGAGTTACCAAAAAATCTTACTGAACCTAAATATTTGAACAGTTGTAGTATATATGTACTGTATGTAATTATACTACATATGTCCTCCCAAGTTCAGGCTCCTCACAGCTGTGGGTGACTCATGTGACAACTGCCGCACATGGAGAGACTCAACTGAAGGTTAATTTTGCCTCATCACCACTGCTGTAAATTCGCAACTGGTGTTTCCCAGCATGACTTAGCTGCTTAGACCACCTGCATCTCTGAACCTTTACCAACCACTGCACGGCCCCTCCTTTTCTTTTCCTGGCATAACGAGGGAAGCTTTTTTTTTTGTTCCTCATTCGCCCCTATGGTACTTTTCTTACCTTATGTTTCCTTGTTTAAAAATTTTTTTTCTCTGAGGTGTGTCACCACATCCCACTGTGTCTGCCTGCAGTCTTCACCACCCACATAGAAACTGCGCCGTTAAAGAAAAAGAATTAGAAACAATTCATCTTAGAAGGCTCGACAAGTGCAAATGACCTGAGCGCAGAGAGATGTGGAAAAACACACTCGGTGGGGTTTAATTTGCCTCAGTAGCTGAGAAGAAAACAAAAAGACCTGCGGGTAGCAGCTGGGATGTGCCCTGCAATTAGACAAAATGAAGAAGACAGACTGACTAATGGAAACCCTTCGACACTTAATTTGCCATTAGTGCTTATGTAGCTGTAGGCCCCTTTCTGTTATCACAACCAATTCTGTGTGAATGAGGACATTTGAAGTGTGGCTGTGATTTCATAGCAGTAACCACTGCAATCATTATTAGAGCAAAGAGAAACTACTTTGCTTGTGATTTACCTTAAATGTGATCACCTAATTTGATACTCAAAAACAATTTATTATTGGTTAAAAAACATAGGTTTCATAGGTTAATTTAGAGCATTCTTTATTTGATGGGAAGACAACAAATTATTTACTTGCTTAAATATACACAATTTAGGAAATATAATTAATTAAACCAATATAAAATAATATAAAATGATTTATAATACAAGAATTTAGAAAAGATGAAAGATGTATATTTTAAATCAGCGTTTATTTTTTCCATTTTATTTAGTCATTTTGTTGTGTTGTTGTAATTTTTAGTAGTTAATAACAGAATGATTTGATATACTGTTTTACTTTATGCAATATGTGCACAAAATGTCCATAAATTGATGTATATATTTTAAAATTAATGATATAATTATTAATGCATACAACAAATGATTAAAACTTTAAATTTTAAAACTTAAAGTGTCAGTAGGAAAGGTAGCATCTTGAAGCATCTTGGAGACTTTGCCACAGTTCTTCTGGATTTAGTCTGTCTCAGTTTGTTCTGTTTCTTCATGTCATTCCAGACAGACTGGATGATGATGAGATCAGATCTCTGTGTGGAGCACTGGCTGTTGTCAGACTCCTTGCGCAAACAAAAATCTCACTGGATTATTAGAATTAATGGCAAAATGAGTGTTTGGAAATGTAAACTGATATTACTGACACACTAACTGACTTAAAAACCAATTTTTAGCTGGTGAAAATACTAGTGTTCTAATAATTTTGGCCACCACTGTATGTATGTGTATATATATATATATATATATATATACATACATACAGGTGCATCTCAAAAAATTTGAATATTGTGAAAAATTTCATTTTTTTTGTAGCTTATTTCAAAAAGTGAAACTTTCATATATTCTAGATTCATTACATGTAAAGTAAAACATTTTAAAAGTTTTTTATTTTAATTTTGATGATTAGAGCTTACAGCTTATGAAAGTCAAAAATCCAATATCTCAAAAAATTAGAATATTTATATTTGAGTTTCATTAAATGATCATCCCTACAGTATAAATTGCGGGTATCTCTTGTTCTTTGAAACCACAACTATGGGAAGGACTGCTGACTTGACAATGGTTCAGAAGACAATCATTGACACCCTCCACTAAGTCACAGAAGGTCATTACTGACAAGGGGTGCTGTTCACAGAGTGCTGTATCAAAGCATATTAAATGCAAAGTTGACTGGAAGGAAGAAATTGGGTAGGAAAAGGTGCACAAGCAACAGGGATGACTGCAAGCTTGAGAATACTGTCAAGCAAAGCCGATTCAAACACTTGGGAGAGCTTCACAAGGAGTGGACTGAAGCTGGAGTCAGAGAATCAAGAGTCACCACGCTCAGACGTCTTCAGGAAAAGGGCTACCAAGCCACTTCTGAAACAGAAACAACGCTAGAAGCATCTTACCTGGGCTAAGGAGAAAAAAAACTGGACTGTTGCTCAGTGGTTGTCCAAAGTCCTCTTTTCAGATTAAAGTAAATTTTGCATTTCATTTGAAATCAAGGTCTGGAGTCTGAGTGAAAGACTGAAGAGGCACAGAATCAAAGCTGCTTGAAGTCCAGTGTGAAGTTTCCAAAGTCAGTAATGATTTGGGGTGCCGTGACGTCTGCTGGTGTTGGTTCATTGTGTTTTATCAAGTCCAAAGTCAATGCAGCCATCTACCAGGAGATTTTGGGGCACTTCATGCTTCCATCTGCTGACAAGCTTTATGGAGATGCTGATTTCCTTTTGCAGCAGGACTTTAGCACCTGCCCACAGTGCCAAAACCACTTCCAAGTGGTTTGCTGATCATGATATTACTGTGCTTGATTGGCCAGCCAACATGCCTGACCTGAACCCCATATGGAATCTATGGGATATTTTCAAGAGAAAGATGAGAAACAGTCGATCCAACAATACAGACGAACTGAAGGCTCAATAGTGCCTCAGCAGTGCCACAGGCTGATCGCTTCCATGCCACACCTCACTGCTGCTGGAGTTTGTGCTAAAGGAGCCCCGACCAAGTATTGAGTGCAGAAATGAACTCACTTTAAAGAACTTGAACTTTTCTGTTTTGCAAATTCTTTTTTTGATTGATCTTAGGAAATACTCTAATATTTAGAGATACTGGATTTTTGACTTTCATGAGCTGTAAGCTCTAATCATCAAAATTAAAATAAAAAAACTTTTGAAATGTTTTACTTTACCTGTAATGAATCTAGAATATATGAAAGTTTCACTTTTTGAAAAAAGTTACAGAAAAAATGAACTTTTCCACGATATTCTAATTTTTGGAAATGCACCTATGTGTGTATATATATATATATATATATATATATATATATATATATATATAAAATCTAGAAATATATAAATATATATTCATCTAGAAAAGTTAATTTTGTCCCCAACAAGAAAATAAAATAAAATAAAACAAGAGAACAACCAATGTTCCAAAGGCGACTAAGGATATCAATCCTCAGAAAGCCTGTGGAAGTCCATTTGCGACAAATGAATCATACATATGCATGATCACGGCAGACATTTTAGCAAACGTTTCTTTTTCGTGTGGTTTTAACATACTGTGCCAAGCTGATTTGTGTCTGGCAGTGAGAGGAGGACTCCTGAGTCTCTGCGGCATCGCTGCGCTGTCTTTCATGTCTCTGACAAGTGGGTTTTTCCTCTAGACACTCTCTCATGCAAACAGCAGACAGTAATGAGTATTATGCTCATGTACTCCAACACACAACCACACAAGTCAAAGCCAGTCATGGGGAAGCATGGAAAAACATTTAATGCACAGACATAACACACAAGAATAACATACGATTAGTTATACCTAGCTTGTTAGCTAAGTTTTTTGTATCCAGTTCTGTGTGAATAAAGCATGCAAGATTTTACAAATAAACCACCCCTTATGTCAGAGTAAATAAAAACTATTTTGGCTTGTGATTTAGTTTTAGTCAAACTCTGAATATGGAGCTAAATACTAAATTACATTATGAAACAATTTAGACAGATTTAGACAGTATTGAAAATTAAGAAAGCAAATAATTGATTGTCTTCTCATCAAATAAATCAAATGGATCATTCGTTTTAATAGTAATAACATAACCTCTAATAGACAAAAATGAATTAATGAATTATGAGTATCGACTCATAACGTGCAAACATGGACGCACTGATAAGATGACTAGTAAAAATGAGTAGTCATGTAAGTTCTATACCATGGTATTTATATGGTACTCTAAGGTACTTTAAAAGATGTCATGGTCTATGTCAAGAAAACATCGTGTTAGCATGTCTAAAAACATGGTAATATAATGACACTTCTTTGCAATTCTTAACTATTTTATGTTTTACGATTTTTATGGCAAATCCATATGAACTCATAATAACTCAAAGATTTTTGTATGAATTAAATCACTTTATTTTAAGGTCCAATTCTCACTATTAACAAACCATTAGCTACAACTTTTACCTCAGTAAACTCCTAATTTGCTGCTTATTAATAGTAAGGTAGTTGTTAAGTTTAGGTATTGGGTAGGATTAGGGATATAGAATATGGTCATGCAGAATATGTGCTCTATAAGTACTAATAAACAGCCAATATGCTATTAATAACAACTAGTTAATAGTGAGAATTCGTCTCACTTTTACTCCTCCTCCTTCAGCATCACTCCATCCTGCCCTCGTCTCTCTCATTCCCTCATTTATGACTCTTCTCATGGTCGTCTCACTCTATCTCATCCGCAACCCACAAACCTACACAATTACAGCCTCCTGCTCCATCCCATCTTGCTCTCTGTCTCTCGGCAGCCGGAGCAGTAAAAGCTGGCTAGACGATCAACTCCTGAGGGCTGATGCAAATGACAAGGGTGTCTGACACAGACCATCACTCAGATATGAGTCCCAGAAACTGAGCAGACTGTTTTATGTGTGGGTGTGTGTCAAGATATGTAGCATCTTATCAATTAATTTCATTTACAGGAAGAAGCAAATGAAGAAAGACAAAAACATACAGCGTGTAAAGAGTGTGTGATCTTAAGATCATGTGTGAATGTTAAGCCCACTGGCACAACTGGTTGTCTCTGATCATATCTTAATGACGTGTCATACAGATAACCTTTGACCGACCCCACAACACTGTCATGAATTATCAAAACAGAGCTCTTAGAGTGAAAGTACGTGATGCATATCATGATTTTTGAGCACATAATGCCTTAAAGGGAAAAATCTGTAATTATTTACCAACCCTAATGTCATTCCAGGTTTGTAAAAAAAAAAAAAAAAATTTCAGTCATTATGAGTGAGTCTTTTATTTTCAATGAATCAGTTTATCTGATTCACAAAACAAGTCTGAACTGCAAATTGGCCTGATATTGAATTAGTTAGGGTTGGAATTGGTGACAGCTCAAAGGAGAGAAGATTATCATTGAAAAACAAATTACATTTCATTCAGTTTCTCACAAAGAAGACATGGAATATAATGCATGAGCTGTATGGATCGCTTTTATGATGCTTTCTTTCATTTTTTAAAGCTTTAGTCCCCATTCAATATAAATGCATTAAAAATTGTGCAGCATAGCAAGACATGACATGATTGTCATTTTTGGGACAACTATACCTTTAAATTTGTGATTACATAAACAGAAAATTTCTCTATGCTTTATGTTTTTGTAACAGAAGTGTGATGCTAATAACATACATTACCGTTCAAAGGTAGCCTATAAAGATCGCCTATAAATGATAATGAATTCATACTTTATTTATACCTGTTATTTAGTTAATTTAAATGGATCAAAAGAGTCAGTGAAGACATTTATGTTACACAAGATTTCTATTATTCTGTTCATCAAAGAAATCCTAGAAAGAAATGTATCATGGTTTCCATATAAATATTAAGCAACATTGTTTTTATAGTAATTAGAAATGTTTCTGAGAACTAAAGCAGCATATTTAAATGACTTCTGAAAGATCATGAGACTGAAAACTGGATGCTAAAAATCAGCTTTAAATGACATTTTACACATATATATATATTCAAATGTAATAATATTTCACAACATTACTGTTTTACTGTTTTTCTGATCAAATAAATGCAGTGGTGAGCATAAGAGACTTCTTTCAAAAACATTTAAAAATCTTATACCAACACCAATCCTTTAAAGGTAGTGTACTTTAGGACTATTATTGATATATTATCTTTGCAGGCATCTCAGTCAAGCAGCATAGAGAACTGCTTGCAGCATCTGTTCTTTTGTCTGTGTGAATGTGTCTGATTGAGGAGGTAATCATTACAAACAGCTCATCTGTTGATCTCCCATGACTAATCGAGCTCATTTTGAAGGGCTGTGTAGCTTCTTAACAACAAAGGGAACGCCATGAATATAAAAGAAATATGAAGATCCTTCTCATGCCTGCATGAATGTATACTGTTCAAGAGGTAATCAACAAAATAGCAAACAAGTTCAAGTGTGTTTGATTAATGCTTGTTTATTCTGACTTTATGCAGAATTTCCAATGTGCAATTCTAACTCTTTCCGGAATTGATGAGTCTCTTAAGGGATGAGTGTGTAATTCCCATGTACTGTAGAAGCACATTTTTTTTCAACATTTTCTTGGGAAATCCGTTTCATCCACTAGCCTCTCACATGTCAGGGCAAAAGCTTGTTGTGGAAGCAAACAGGATAATCCCAGTGTTTAACATGTCAGTCTTTCCCTCCCACAATACATGCAATTATGCATGCAATAATGACAAATCCACCATAAATTAAGGATATTGCTCATTTTAATATGTGGATATCAATCAGGCATGCTTTTAAAGGATTAATTCTGTCATCATTTACTCACCCCTTATGTTGTTAGAAATCTTTTTTTCTTCTGTGGAATATACAAGAAGATATTCTGAAAATTGTACTCATTGCTCCTTTACATGCAAATATATTGAATAGGGACAGGAAAATGCAAGCCTCACAAAGGATAAAAACACCATTAGAAATAATAAAGAGTTTTCACTTTTTATGCCTCAGACCTTTAAATATTATAATCCTCTTAAGGACCCCTTCTTAAAGTATAAGCATTTATATGTTTTAATGTATATATACAAAAAGATTCATATTCTATGAGAAAAAAAAGAGTAAAATGTACTGGCAATTTTATGCCATTATCCCAAGTTTACAGACATTTCTTTTAACCCAAAAATAAAACAATGCAATGCAAGATTCCATATAAAACACCTGTGAAAAATCAATATGAAAAATTTATGTAACTCAGTACATTGAGCCCAATTTTCTATGGACTTTTTTTTTTTTTTTTTTTTTACAATGTACTACGAAAAATAAAATATTACAAATAAATATTAAAAC
>JAFVLL020043180.1:0-21531 GCA_021397915.2 Tor tambroides
GATTCTTAACTAATGATGCTGCCCCCTACAGGAGAAGGAGGGAAAAGCTCCAGGCACACTTGAAAGAGAGCCGTAGCCAGAAGAACTACAACCTCAACTCTTCCAGCCTGGCCCCTAAACCCAGTCTTAGGCCTCAGCAAGGCCTGCAGCTCCAGAAAGTAAGCACCTCTGGCCCCTTTTATACCTCACATTAATGTATGTTTTGTATCCGGATAGTATATTCTTGAAGTGAATTGCATTTATATCTTGCCTTCTAGTCTGTCACTACTAGTGTGATCAGACTTTTTAAAAATAATTTGAAAAATGAAGTTTTCTGTGATGACTCATTGCCTATTGAAACAGGAAGCCTGGGGAGGACATATCAAAAGGATTTTCTTTTTAAAGAAAATTCTCAAAAGACATTACTTTACGTCACAGCTGTTGTCATGAACAATTGGCAAACAAATAAGACCGCAAACAGACTCCATTGCCTGAGAGAAACTTTAATGGATAATTTATTCAGTGCCTGATTACAAATAATTTAAAATCACTTTATGATGTGCACTGTCTGAACTGTTATTATGGCCATTTATGTTTTGTTTTGTTTGTTTTTTTTGTTTGTTTTTTTAATGGTTAGATATAATCTAAGCTATAGATTTTGTAAATATACACTTGCACATTATTATCATTATTATTATTTTTTTTAGTTAGCTTATGTTTTGCAAGCTACAGTAACAGTTCAGCAAGCTAGGTTAGCTTATTATTAGCCGTTCTGTTGGCTAGCTTAACCTATAACCATTACAAATATTTAATTGTACGTTTTTAAACACTCTACATATATTATATTATATTATATTATATTATATTATATTATATTAGGTAGATTCAGTAGGCAGAGCAAATTGTTCATGAAACTCTAAACCATGATACATTCTATTGGCAGGCAGTATAAGTGTGAAGAGCATTCACATTCAGAACAGGATTTGATAAACCATAAATTTGTAGTGCATGCTGCGTCATGAGTATTTTTGTTCCACTTTTGCAAAAAGAGAGACTATAATGTATTTCTAATGCATTTATCTATTTATTTTGTTAACTTTTAGCTAGCATTCAGATGACTCAAAAGCTAAAAGATATGGACCAAAACAGTGGTTCTCAACCAGGGGGTCAGGGCCCAAGGGGCCCAAAAATTCTTACATTTTTAGTTATTTATTTATTTATTTTTTAGTTATGATCTTAATTAAAAATGCTAAAAGAAAAGAAAAACAATAAAAATGTGATGTACAACATTAAACTGACATAATTTTTCATTTGTTTATTTTTGGTACATATCAGCTTAAAGGTGAGGGCCTTCAAATATTAGAATTTGAATATAGTCAAAAACGTTGAGAGCCACTGGACTACAAACCACAAAACTCACCGAGTCATTAATGTAGTCAAGTGCTGCCTGATTATGATATGATCACTGAAAATTCATGTTAAAAGGGATTCTGAGACACATCCCATCACATTTCCTGCTTTTCTGCTCACCAGCAATTAGAAGCAAGAACAGCTGACGCTTTACATCGCTCAGCTCATTGTAACGAGGCTCTGTCACAGCCATTCAGGGTGTGCAAGTCTCTGAGGACAGACACACTAATAATGGTAGTCACGCTAGTCCATCATTGAGGGTTTGTGATTACTGCATCATTCTCTGTCTTTCCAGCTCAGAAACTGTGCGCCAGCCCAGTGTCCTAGAGACTGTAGACAGTGTGTTACCTTCCCTGCGTCCTGTCGGGAGATTTGGTTTATATTCATCACTTTCTCAATCACTCCAACTAGCAGATCCATCACAGATAAGCCGATACAGGCTATTTGCATGGCAAACACAGTGGTAATTTAAATGTCACTCAAACCCAGTGAGATGTTTCATCGCTACAGCAATCGCCCACTGTCAGAAGACACGCAAATGCCAGCCAAAGCAATCAAAACTAGTCCAGTGACAAGGAAAGACCAGCTTTTGACACATGATGTTAGTTCTTTTTTCCATGACAACAGCTTTTTCTTTCGGTAATCATAAGAACTGCATTGAATTAAGGATGGAGTGAGTTTTACATATCTTCATTAGAGATACCTCTGTTAGCAATATCTGTGAAACTTACTGATGTAAGATATGTTTCCATCACATCTCAAATTCAGTCCTAACCTTTCCCTCTATATATATTTCATAAGCATCTCACTCTTTCCTGTGCACCATTTGCTGAAAGTTCAGCCCATGGGCATATAAACAAACATTTATTAATACACAGGTAACACACATCTTGTCTTGTCTAGAATGATATTTTAGGCTAGCGTGTGCCAGGTAAATGTGAATTTTTGTTGCTTGCTTTGCCCCAGCATACCACAAAGATTTTGGTTATTATAGGTGTGAAATATTTGTTGACTTGTGGCTGAAATGAGGCTGAGCAAGAAGAACAGAATTCACAGCTCTCTGAACTCTATCACATGTAACACATTTACCACAGAAACTCTTCACTTTAATGACATTTAAAACAATTGCAATCTACAGTAGCACTTGACAGAAAATTCAGATCACACACACACACACACACTCAAGCTACAGTAGGTGATGGTCTTGCATGTCATTATGGTTAAATTAAAACATCCATTACACTAAAATCCCTCCAAACCAGCATGTTTTCAGCCTTATGCAACTCTGTTCAAAGCAGGTCCATCAAAAACCTTTGAACACAGACGTGGTAACAGCTCATTATTGCCCATACAGTACATCCCATATATTCGCCCCTGCAAAGTCACGCTGTGAGGAACTCACTCGTACGGCTTTCATATGTGCCATTATGATGTCTGAGGTGGTCTCTACAGTGCTATTTTGAAATAATCTTTCGTAGATTACTTTTTTATGTCTCAATTTTCAGCTCTTTTCTATAGTACCTTTTTCTCCAATATGTTCATTACCTTTTGGGATGTGTAAATATGACATGCTCTGCCCACTGCATATTCCTTCTCAGATGCTTTGACTATAATATTTCAATATCAGTTTGCTGACATTCTTTTTCACAAATTCTAAGCAGTTTGTTGCTTGTACGGTCCAAGATTGTGAGCACTTCTTGTGAATTACCCTTGATAAACATCAACATGTTTCATAAAACAATAGACCCTGCTTGTTACCTGCACATTAGTCTTATTCAGATTTTAAAAATGGGAATTCGGGCTATAACATTTGTAGTATTTTTTTTCTCTAAACATTAAGATGTTTTGGCTGAATTTACCTGATTAATTTAACATCTAAGTAGTCTGTTCAAGCCTGTTTGTTTAAAAGCATTTTCTGGAAATGTAGGTGGCTGTGCTTCGAAAAAGAAAGAAAATGCATCTTCAAAGATCAGAAAGACATGCTTTCAAAAGATTTCGGATGAAGTCATTTTTGATTGCCTGAACAGGTTCTTTTGAGTGTGGTCAAAGTGCATCTCTAAGGGAAAAGAAATTGACTGCTTCAGTAATGACAGGCTTCTAGCTTTTCTAATACTAGTTACCCATGTGATAAAGAGTTGACCTTAAATTCAGAAATTACCATATCTATCTTTGAATGAATCAGACAGCTTTTTCAAACCTGTTGTGGGAAATGATTTTCAAGACTTTTGTTGTGCTCTGAGTCATAACTTTGCTTTTGTGAGGCAGTATGGCCAACATTCTAATGGCAGAATATGTTTGGGTTTGAGTAGAAACAAAGTGAACTGACTTAATTTCATACTGCACACCATGGACTACAAAATATAAAATGACCATTTTAGCAAACTATATTCTATACTCTTTTTTTTTAATATTTTGCCTTTATTTTCTCTCTGAATTCACATAAACCTGTTATTAGTCAGAATGTCTTAACACTTCCTCCCACAGTTTTATTGCTACTCTTTCTCTTGCTACTTCTCTTCTTCTGTATAAATCTTATACTCTCTAGCTCCTTCCCACTCACCTGATATTTTCAATAGCGCATTTACTTTCATCGCAAGTTGCTAAAACATGATACAGCTATGCAATTCATATTTGAATCGAGCGAGAGATGGCCATAACATTATAAAAAAACATAACAGCATAGCATAGCTTAACTGGTTAAATGTTAACTGTCTGTCAAACATATATAAAAGTCTAAAGTAATCATGTTTTTTCATAATCAAGTTTTTCTTTTGAGCTAAAAGATTAAGGTTTATGTAAGTGATTTTAAACATGACTCACTTAAATTTCAATACATTAGATGAAACATTATAAAATTGCCCACGGTATTGTACGTGGGTTACATTTCACATATTGTCATCTTACTTTAGCCTGAAAAAGTCAAGCTTACTGGAAATGTCATTTCTTTGTCAAGGCAGTGTCAATAGGTATTTCACAGACACAAGAGGTTTCCTCCAAGCTACTGTTACATCACGAATGAATAAAGTCCTGTAGGCTGGGATGTTACATGATGCATTCAAATCATACAGTAAAGATGCTCCTAGCCATAATTTGCAAAACAGAACATAATGAGTTACTAAATTATGCATATACACTGCATATTTTTAAATAGTCACAATAAAGTTTCAGTGTTCCCTGTAGCACAAACAGTAGAGCATGGTGCTAGCAATAGAAAAGACATGGATTGGATTCCCAAAGAATGCATACACTGTTGAAATGTATGCTTTGAATGCAATGTAAGTTGCTTTGAAAAAAAAAAAATCTGCCCAATGTAAATGAGGAAAGTAAAAGGAAAAAAAAACCCAATATGTTCTCTTCTGCACTGCACATATTGTTCCCACATGAGTTCCATTAGAGGAAGCTATTGGGACATTGCTTGGATTTACATAGTCCTGAAAGTGCTATATTATCCAATTAGAGTGACTCTAGTGCCCTTCTCTGATCCCCCATCAGCCATCAGTTCTCCTCCTCCTGTATATTCCCTCTCTCTTCTCTTCCACTCAACAGTGTGGAGTGAAGGTGGGATAGTGGAGGAGATTAAGTATCTCTCTGACATTTAGATCATTGTGTGCATTCTGCCCAAAGCAGAAATGGCTTTTTATGAGGAAATCTTTCAAGGTGTGAAATTTAAATTGGATTTGTCTGCAGGTTTCATAGAGGTCTGTTAGATTATCTGAACATCAGTGGAACCCCGGCCGCTGACTCTTTGTCAAAGACAAGAATCCAGGCGAAGAGTCAAGCAGAAGCCTGAGCTCTTCTTGCATGCTTGATGCATTATCCAACTGGGACTGCAAATGTACTAATTAAAAGTTTAGATGGCAGTGCATAGCAGTGCCCATAGACGTCAGAGTAGAATGTTTTAACATTTGTCTTCCTTGTTGTGTCTTTTGCAGTATTATAAACCCACAAGTTCCTCACCACCGCATATTCGAGAGTCTGGTTTCGTTCTAAGCGCTGCTGCCTCTACCAATCCACAAGACACACTGACAGGGAAACACCCCAGGTATGAATCATCACAAAATCTTTTTATCTTTTTTTCATGCTCATTTAATGGCATTCAAAGAAATTCTGACAATTATTATTGTAACAATACAGTATGAAATCCACATGCCTCTGTTAAAAAGCACTGAGGAGAGAAATTAAACTTCCATCCATTACAGTGCATCGAGTGACTATGATATAATTACTGAATAGTAAGAAAATTATAATAATTCTAACTGGCAATGTTTTAATATGCACTTCTGTAATAGCAGCAACATGAATGGCAGAGCATATATAATCAGTTCTCTGGTGCAATAAAATATGGCAGCTTCATGTTTTGTTTTTGCTCACTAAGGCTGCATATATTTGACCAAAAATACAGTAAAAACAGTAATATTGTGCAAATTATTACAGTTTAACTGTTTTTATTTGACTACATTTTAAAATGTAATTACTGTGATGGCAATGCTGATTTTTTTTTGCAGCCGTTACTCTAGTCCTCAGTGTCACATGATCCTTCAGAAATCATTCTAATATGCTGATTTGGTGCTCAAGGGACATTTTTTATTATCAATGTTGAAAATATTTTTTTTCAAGATTCTTTGATAAATAGAAGGTATAAAAACAGCACTTATTTAGAAAACTGTTGTATTATTAAAAGTGCCTTTACTGTCACTTTTGATCAATTTAATTTGTCCTTGCTGAATAAAAGTAAAAAGTAAAAAAAAAAAAAACCTAAACTGACTTGCCAAGCTCCAAAAATCATTAATAAAGATTTCTGTACACAGTGTGAGTTCATTCAGATGCACTTGAACTGTGACATTGCAAAGTGATTTATATGCTGTTTTTTTATTAAAGAAATTGTTGCGCAATAACACGATTATAAACTGTGGAAACAACAAATGTTTCTTGCATTCAATGCATTTATAACTGATAACATTAACAAAACACATTCACAAACTCTTCAGTTACTATCGACACTACAATAACATGAGTCCATACATGAAAGAAAAGATGTTAATTTACCTTGAAGTTCTGATGGGAATGAGGGACAAAACATAGTGTAATCCACAGAATGCATTTCTCACGATTTATTTAAGAATTTGATAAAGAAAACATTGTGTATCCTCTCTGAATACCTTGTTTCACTTTCATAGTTGAACCGGAAGCATCATTTTTAAGTATTTTTTAATCTAAAACCAAAAAGGCATGTCTGAAATAATAAACGCAACCTAAAGTAGGATTGGACCAAAATGTATTTTAGGCAGAGATGGGTCTATTGAAATTGAGGTATTTGGTGGTTTTAGAGTCTAATACAATGTTTTATTGAATTCATTCATTGATTAAAATGTTTTCTGATATGAATGATCTGTTGTATTAAATGATGGCTGGTCCATGTGTGGATAAGGGTTGTGGTTTGTGGAGGGGTTTTATGGAGGGCTGGGGATGGTCTGTGATAGCTGAGACACAAATCCTTTCAGCCTTGTTTAATCCTCATACTTTCCTCAATCTAAACGTTAAGCCCTGATTCCACTCTCTGTTTTTGTTTGTGGCTCAGTGCACTCTTGCAATCATATATATGTCTCTTTTTTTTTCTGTGATGACATGTAATTTGTTGGCAAACAGCCTTTTGCCCCCTGTCCCACCCTTCCCCAAATGCTCATATCTTCAAATGATCATCACAATCTAACTGATTGCTCTTGACTCGGGGTAAGGAAGGATTTAAATATGCAGTGAATTATCGCTCTGTTGGAGACTCATCTAAAATCGAGCATGAATTCCTCTTCAGGCTATTTTTACCAAATAGTCCAATGTGTGCTCCTTACTGCCAGTGGTCTGATAGGTCAATTAATCTCTATGTTAATGTGGCCCCATTCAGTGGAAATGTATGTACAACATCTCCCCATAGTTTGGATCGCATAAATATCTAATTGGGAACAAGGTGACTCATTGGTAATGTGCTCCATTTTTAATGATAAAAGAAATGTGTCTTGTAAATCATTTTTGTTTTTGTTTTTTTTAATGAGGTCTACAGGTGTGAATACGAAAGCCTACATTCCTGAGTGTTGTTTATTCCCAGAGTCTTTCTCAGTGAGCTTTATGAAAACATGTCCTGCTTTGTAAAACATTCAGCACACCAGATGGAGACAGAGAGGAAGTGAGAGTATAAAGCATTTTTAACATAATGCCATGGACTGGGACAGAAAATCTCTGAGAGAAATTAGATTGAGCATAGCGGCTTTGCTTTGTTCAGAGTCATGTGTGCTATTTTTAGGATTTCCTTTAAAAAAAACACCAAAAGAACAGAGCTGTAAAAGTATTTAAAATGTCAGAACTGTTGCATTTATTTATTTGCTTATTCATATCTGTATTCATTTAAGTAAATATATTATTTTCTTACTTACATACAACCTTCTTTTTGATTTGGTTGTCTTGTTTGTTTGTAGGGGGGGGGGGGTTGTACAAAAACAATAACAGTAATAGTTAGAATAATAATAACAACAATAATAATAATAATTATTATTATTATTCATTTGTTTTCTGATGCTTTTAATTCTGGCAGAATCAAACCCCCACAGCTTATTATTATTTATCCCTCAGTAAACATGCACTTGTCAGATTTGTATCGTTTCTCCTCGGGGATCAAAATGACCCTAGCAATAACACAAAAAAAACAACAAAAAAAAAAACAAATCAATGATATGTTGTGTATTTTATTTTACAGGAGCAGTTCCCTCTCTTATAGTCCAGATCAGAGGAGTCGTTCTGCTTTTCGGCCTGCATCTCGCAGAACACCACCCATAAACAGAGGATGTCTCAATGCCATTGGTGGATCGAGAGATTCTGGTCCTGCCTACCAACATCTCCAGGAAGTAGACAGCTCAGAGAGGGAGTCAGTGAGAAGGTTAGTTAGCAACATTCATTTGCTACAGGTCAATGAGCTTAATGCTAATTATTAATGCCTACGCCTAGTCCTACCCAATGGATTTACCTGATGAATTAAACTCTAGTCTGTGATTCTCTGAGGGATGGGATGCATTAATGCAATTAAAATTGCATGCAAAGAGTTTTTTTTTTTTTTTTTTGAAGGGTGGTGTCCATGTGAGTCAGTTCTGGTCGGTGACACTGTCTGCCTCTATCAGGACCCCTCTGTCTGCTCTCTCCATCCTCTGATTTATGAGCCAATCTGTAGTTTTAAACAACCACTTCTGCCACACAAATTTTTTCTGTTTCTGCTACTGCATCTTAGATCTGAATTCAAGACAAGAAGTTTTCTCCAGGTTCAATATATAAAGATTTATGTAATTGTTTGCTTGTTTTTTGTGTATCAGTGTTTCCTGCACCGCTTTTTAGCAGCAGTGCTCCCCCACTGCTGAATCTATACCACCACCTCCGAATCTTCAGTGTCACAGTAAAAGAAATGATATTCATATCTGAATTGTGAATGTAAGTGTGCAGTCTGTGTTCAGTGTGATGCAATTAAAATGTCATGTATCAAAAAATAATGACATGAAATGTCTTTCTATTGAGCTGCAAAAACAAACATGCAGTTTGACCAGTGTATACAAATTCAGAAACAAATGACTTAAGTTGCTTCTTTTTAGTGAATAGTTTGTTAGACTGATTGATAAACAACTGATTCTTATGAGCTGGTTCTTTTTAACAAATCAGGAACATACAAAGCAATGCAACAATTGACTCTTACAACCCAGCTCCAACCCGGTTTCAATTAATTGTTCAAAAAGACAAATTAAAAAGACCGATGCAGGGGGGCGCTTAAAAAAAACATAGTAATTTTTTTTTTACTGAGTGATTATAAGTTAAATGAAGTATAAACAAAGATCATGAAGTATACATCTCAAACACCACAACCAGCTTTGGACTTGCTGTAACAGTTGGATATGCACTTAAAAAAATAAAATTAAAGAGATGGAAAGAAAATACACATAAAATGATAAATAAAGAGATTTAGGTAAAAAAGTATTTAGGAAAGGGCTAATTTGCTCAAAATAACATAACTGTCCTCCATCTCCATTTGCAAAACGAATTCAACACCCAGTGCAAACTTTACTGCATGAAATCACCACTAATGAAACTCTGTTTCATGGTTCCAAGATTAGTGGTATGTCACTGGCAGGGTTGGCTTTTTAATGTATGATAAAATACATTTACCCAGAGTATATCTTTAATAGTTTTGTGTATATGCCATAAAGCCTGTTTTATAATTGCTCCCAAGTTTTGCCATAAAGCCCATTTTATAATTGCTCCCAAGTTTTCAGTGGCGAGCATATGCCTTTGTTTCTATGCTGGCTGCAAGAGCAACAAGCAAGCTTGTCTGAGCTCTATTATTGAAGTTCTGTATGCAGGCATGACTCACTGAGACAGGAGGGCACTGGGGAGTGCTGCCTTTTCCAGGAGCAGCACAGCTAATAAAAACCACACTGTCATAGCCAATTAAACAGCCAGTGATCTATCAATGGAATGGGCAGTCCTGGATGAGTTTGCTAGAATGGGCCAGCCATCAACTCTCACACACTATAGGCTATCCTGGCCCAGTTAGTCCTCGTTTCCTATACAGGATGGCTTTGTAGTGTAGAAGACTCCACCTCGCCTTAAACTCTCCAACAGGGTCTCAGCACTGACCTATTTCCAGCCTTCCAGACTGCATAAGAATATTCCTCTGCCGGAGAGAGCTCTGTTACCATAGAGACAGGCTGGGAAACGGGACAGGAAAGAGAAGGAGAGAGTGGGAGCGAGACAGAAGAGGAGTGACAGAAAAAAGAGGGAGGGAGAGACAGAGATAGAACTGTTTTGCATATGACAGCAGAAAAAAAAAAACTTGGCCGTCTCGTTCCTTCCGTCCCAGAAAGCATGCTGTTATCTCACTAAAATGGCTTACACGGGGAACAGATTTCACACGGTGTTATTGTTCCAGATAGAAAGGTACTTGTCAACCCCACTCTGGGTCCTCTGAGTGTTTAAGCAAGTATATAGACAACATTTATAATTGCTTACTCATATTAAGTCCTGCTGTTATGTATAAAACTATCCAGAGGACTTAAATTCCCAGTTTGTGGCGTACCTCCTATCTGATCATTGACACAAGGCTATTTTCCCAGTAGCCGATTTCCATCAGCTGCATTTCTCTCTTACAGCGAGTGTTTGCTCATTAAAGTGTTTTCAGTATGAGGCTTTTAAAGATGTGGGCTGTTCATTATACAGGACTTCAAAACATGCTCCAAATATATTCCACTACAATGACACCCTTCGAGCTGTTTTCCCTTCAGCCTAATACATTTCATGCAGGTATCTGAAATTGTTACATGATACAATGAGGACTAACAGCATTGCAGGAAATAAGGTTATAAATCATCATTTGCACAGAGCGGCGCAGCAGTATCGCTTCCTTCGGATGTTACCTACTAACCCTCAAAAGTGATGTTTCCTTCTTGTTTACACTGTGACAATTAAAATAGAAGGGAATTATCTCAGTCTTTTTGTGCGATACAGAGAGCATCACATTTATATAAGACCACAGTCTCTCTTTCAATCTGGCAAGCCTTTAATCTGATTGGCTGACTGTTGTTAAAGGGATAGTTCACCCAAAAATGATCTTAATTACTCTGCCCTCATGTCATTCCAAACCAGTAAGACCTTCATTCATCTTTGGAACACAAATTAAGATATTTAGATGAAATCCGCAAGCTTTCTGATCCTGGATAGACAACAACACAACTACCACATTCAAGGCCCAGAAATGCAGTAAGGACATTATTAAAATAGTCCATGTCATATCAGTGGTTCAACCATAATGTTATGAAGCTATGAGAATACTTTTTGTATGCAAAGAAAACAAAAATTACAACTTTATTCAACGATTTCTTCTCATCCGTGGCAGCCTTCGACGCATGTTACTACGCATGCATGTGCATTCCTCTGCATGTAAACAAGGCACAGCGAACTTGGGTTCTACGTCAGATCGCCGCATGCGTTGTGGTACTCTTGTGAACACACATCAACTGACACGGAAGAGAAGAAATTGTTTTCGTTGCTCACAAAAAGTATTCTCATAGCTTCATAACATTACGGTTGAATCACTGATGTCGCATAGGCTATTTTAACAATGTCCTTACTACATTTCTGGGCCTTGAAAGTGGTAGTTGTGTTGCTGTCTATGCAGGGTCAGAAAGCTCATGGATTTCCTCAAAAATATCTTAATTTGTGTTCCAAAGATGAATAAAGGTCTTACGGGTTGGTGGTCTTAAGGTGGAGTGACATGAAACAACAATTAATGACAGAATTTTAATTATATCCCTTTAAGAGCGGAGTTATCTTTGTTTTTTGTTTTGAGGAAGAAATGATCAAAATTTGCCAAGTTTTTGGCATCAGATCATTAAAATAGATTTATTCACAAGCAGAACCGTATATTCTGCTTTGTTAGGCCAGTGAAATTGTCTCAACTTATTAGTTTTGGATGGACATAATTTAATCACAAGTCAATACATTTTTTTCTGCAGTTTTCCCACTTTTCAGTATGGTTTGTTGTTTTTTGAGGGAAACTCACCCCTAAATGACAGTCTCTTCCTTTCTGTAGGCAGAATAAGCTGCAGACCAGACTTTTCATCATATAGTCATAGGTCTAGATATGTGCTACTGGAGGAGAGGTGGAGAGAGGGTCACTGGAGAGACGTGCTCAGCAGGAGACAGCAGGAGTTTCATTAAAATCACATGAATTTCTAACCGCCTTCAAAAGAGCTCTCTTTTCTGTTGACATTGAGGATTTCAGAAAATGATCACATTATATTGAATCATGATCTCTAATCTTAAACAAAATCTCACAAACTCAGGCAAAATCCATGCATCCTTAACTGTTTCCAAGTCTTGATATTCCAGGAATGATGATCCATGGCATGCTGAATTACTTGACATTGCTGTCATATCGTCTGTTTTATAGAAAATAGAATCAGACAATTTGCCTCCTCTTGATTGAGGCTTAACTCTGACTCGGTCATTATCAGAAAAAAAGCAGTGCTTGGTTAAATATTGATGCTATGAGAAAAGCCATTCTTTGTCAGGGATTATGAATTATTACACAAAGATAATGAATCAGGGGAACAATACCGATTGCTCCTAAATTGAAAGATTAGTTTACCAAAGGTCTGGTTGGATGGAACTTCTGCTTTCATCCCTTTTAAAAGAATTTTGCATGCAAATCGTCAGAAGATTAACTTAAGAATGACTGCCGTGGGAGCAGCAAGTTCTGAATCTGGAAGCCAGCTAATGCCCAGCTGAACTAAATGATTATGAGCCAGAGAAGACACTGGGCTACAATCCAGATCAAATAAACGTTGAATAGCTAATAACCTAAGATACCTGAATATGTAGTAATTGTTTTATTACCTCAACATTTAATAACCTCAACATGTACAAAAATCCTTGCTTTGTTTTATATGCCTCTTCAAGAATGCAATATAATTTTGTCATCTGTTATGTAAGATATTATAAGACACAGTGTCTGCTGTGCTGACACGGTCAAATTCATGTTTTGCATATGTTGAAATGCATTCTTGTATCCTAGCAGAGATCTATAAGTAAGCAATAGTTTGACAAAAAGTTTACGCAACAGACTCTGTACAGCAAAGAAAATGCTGATCTGTTTGTTTGAGCATCACAACCTGCCCAATAATAGCAACACTGATTCAACCAATGACGCAAGTTTGGGGCAGGACTATTTGTTTGACTTGACTTTGTTTGATAGTAACACTGTTCTACCAAGTCAATTCACTCAAATTATTATATGTGGGAGAAAATGCAATGCACAATATGGCAGAACCGGCAATTGGTAAAGACATCACACCATTGTATCTGCCGCCAGATGCTTTGGTTCCCACAGAAACAGTCAATGTCCTGAGACATGCGCTTGGGACTGCACATGTGCAACGGCTGAATCAACTTGAAAAATACGCTTTTTTGATGCTATTTGAGTGTGAGAAACCAAATCCATGGGTCAGTTCCTGTCAGATTTTGTTGCTGGGTTTGAAATATTTAAATGAGGATTTGCCGTTTGAAGTTTTTGAGAGTTCAGTATTTCCCCATTCAAGTAGATAGGCATAGTTGGTCTCGGATGCCCAAAATTGCTGCCTGGAGGTGTAGCCAATATGGCTGCTAAGTGAACTGCCTTTCCTTGAAAAGGGACTTTGCTGTCGACAAGAGTGACAGAGTATTTGGGAACCTGTTTGAACCAGTCATTATTTTCACAATTCTGTTTGTTGATGCTACAGGCACAGAAATTATACACTTGAGCTTTTTTCGGCTTTCAGAATATGTATCAATCCTTTCTGAGATTCAACAAACCTCTTTCTGGCACTCTAATCATTTTCAATATATCCCTGTCTTTTCCTTAATCCCCCTATATTTCAGTCTGTCATATTTCCTCTTTCTTTACAGGAACCTCTCCGGCCTAGGTAACAACCTACATCAGGATTCCTTTTACAATATGCAAGCCTCACAATCCTCAAAATCTTGGAGCAGCCATTTAGACCACAGGTGCGCTAGGAGCCTCAGGTCGGGCGGCCCTAGCCAAAGTCCTCCTGCTCCCTACCGTCCCTGCTCTATCCCAATCATCCCCTCTGTCCACTCCTACCAGGATGAGGTCTCGTGTATGCAAACCGCCCCTACTGCTGGAAGCAGTCGTTCTAGTCCTCTGGAAAGCACAGCGGAAGCTTCGGCCGTCGATCAACAGTCCAACATAACAGTTTCCAACCGAGCGGCTGGTAGGCAGAGGAGGCTGTGCTCACTACTCGCGGGCTCAGGAACAGCTCAGAGCGCTAGCACATGCCCAAAACAGGAGGACATCAGTAGCTCCGTCCCTCAGAGGCCAAAGAGACTGTGTGCATTCTTTTGGCAAATAGGTGTGGACAAGGGGGAGTGGCCTCTTTTGGGCCCACGGAGACTCAGTTAGTGAGCCCCAGAGACACGCACAAAGATGCCACAAAGCCTGGCCAATGAGAAGGGGTTGACTGGACTAACCACAAATGTCCCGCGTGTCTTGGGGCTTCAGAATACTCCACCAACACTGGGATACCACTGAAAGCTATGGTTGAATTTTTGAGGACCTGCTGTGGATGGAAGCGTGGGAGAGTGACAGTCTCGAACATGTGAAAAGATAATTTATTTATATGCATTTATTTAAGGAGAAACTTAGAAAAAGAAACCAAATAGTCTGTCATCTCCATGGTGTTTTTAACTGTATAAAATATACATAAATATATATAAATGGATATAAATATATGAATTCAAACTGGTGACCAAGTACAAAAAAGGAATATGGGAATGAGAAACTTTCTTTTGTAACGTATCATCTCCACATTCTTAAAGACTCGATGCTCGGTGGTTCAAAAAAAAAAAAGTTATAAAAAAAGGAGTTTTTCCACTTGTTTCACTCATTTCCAGTCAAGCTAAGCTTGTCCGACCCACAATCTTGTGTTTTGCACCTGCAGCAGCTGTGTTTACTATCACCGTCCCAGTCACTGTCCTCTACCCTGCCAAGGAATATGGCTCCATCTGCCTTTGAAAACAGTGGAACGTGGATTACAATTGGACTAAACTTCTAAACGCTAATTGTATCCAGGCATGAGGTAACTGATAGTTAAGCACTGCCTCCAAGACATCAATTGGAAGAATTTGATGTGTCCGTCCGTTTGTGGAGCAATCTGCGTTTTGTTTTCTGTGCCTCGGTGCGTTCACTCCTTCATTTGGGTTCGGATGTAAGTAAAGATAAGCTAATGGAACAGAGCACATCGTACTGCACACCACCTGAGATGCACAAACAGACCGGCACCTCTCTGGATGGACTGAGGAGATTCCTGCACGGGGTAACAGAGAGCCGGCTTGGCCAACACAAGGAGCTTTTGTGGTTTTTTCTTTTCATTCTTATGGAATTATCTGCTGCTTTCTGGGAAGGTGGGTGGGAGCAGCAGTCACTATGAGTCTGTATGCTATCTTTGAATTGGGACATAATATTTCTGTGAATTAACAACCAAATGTGGTAAGAAAGAAAAATTAACAATGAATCTTTGGTGAAGCTGTTTCTTTGTTTCCAGTGTTTATTTGTTTTGTTTCATTTTGTTTTTTTCTGACCCCAAATTTACATAATTGTGCATGTTGATGGTATTGTTTTGCAGAACCACGCCATGATAGTTATAATGATTTATAGCAAAGCCCCACAAAGAAGAAATTGCATAATAATTGACTAGTGTCTGCTGATTTCAACCCAAATCCTGCCATAAAAACACATGAGTGGCCTGCTGAGTTTTATAGATCAGTCCTAATAGACCCATTTCTGAGAAATTCTCAATGGCTGCATTATATTGAATTGACTTTTTTACGTGCTGTTGTTTCTCCTCAAGCATTTATTTAAGACCACCACCTGTAGTTTGATTTTAAGACCTTCTTTAAAGCTTGTTGCATTTGTCCTCCATCAGAGGTTGTGTCAACCATGCCAGCAGTAACTCAAGGCAAAGATTAAATGAAACATCTTCTGGTAAAAGAAAGCAAAGTAAAGGTTAGCCTGTGGCAGAAAGCAGCTGTACGAGCAGACAGATAAGACTCTCACTTGATCTTATAACACCTTGCCTTGGCAAAACACTGACCTCATCAGTGAATTGCAGTGGAGCGGCATGTCTATCAAGATAATCATGCATCAGAAGTAATGTGATAATATTGCTGTAAGAGAAAGACGGGATAGATTTAGATCTTAAAGCTCTTTAAAGTTCTTTATAGAACAAATTAAATTTTAATAGAAAATATCACAGTCCAACTCTTAGTTGTCAGAGGGATTTCATTTAGGAGGCATCAGTTTGATATGAGCTGTTGGTAGACTGTCTTTTTTATTTTGTGACATTTTTAAAACCAGTTAAAATGATATGTTTGTTAGTATGAGCATTCATGATTGCTTTTTCAAATTCTATATATGCTCATTGTAAAGATTCCACTGAAGGCGAGCGTAGCGATGAACCCAAGTGCAGTTTATTTACCATGTGAAATCCAAACATCCAAACATAATCCAAACAGACGAAGACTTGACTTGAAACAGTCTTGATATGAAACAGGCTTGACATGGCATGAACAGACTAGACTCACCGACAGCAGGTTACAACATTAATACACGACAAGAAACAAAGGCAAGGACATGGCTACTTATAGCAAACACTAAAGGTCACATGACAAGAACCAACCAATGGGAAACAAGACACATGACCTGGACAACCAATCAGAACATGACACATTGAACAAGGGAACCAATAGCAAGGAAACATGAGGGCAAGGAAAGCATGAAACAAACAGGAACCATAACTAAACTTCAAAATAAAAGACATGAAAACAAGAACATGAAACAAAACCCAAAACAGACCTTACACTCATTTTGTGCATCTCATTTTACTGACATACAGTAGATATGCCACACATGCAACAAAGATTATACCACATTGCTAAGTGATCTATAAAACTGCAGACTAATTCATATGCAGGTCATAGCAGCAGATATATGAACTGTCCATCTGTTACAGCTCTTAATGTTCATTTTCAGTTGAAATGGTGTGAGAAAGTTTCATTTGAGTTGGACCATATTTTTGTACACTAGTGCTAAAGTATATTAAATTATGTTTTTGCACAGTAATTACAATGTATGGTAATTTATGCTGTCATTATTCCAGAATGTAAGGTATGTGACTTGATGAGTTCATTACAGAAGACAGTATATTGCAAGACATGTTTTGACAGAATGCGGAAGCTGCAACTGTGCAAGGTGTAACACGAGCACAACCGAAACTTCATGGTTCTGTATAACAGCCCCTTGATGTACTTTAATGTGCAACTTCAAAATTGAGAAATGAAATTTCTGTTTTCTCATTCTTGTGTGAGAAACTGCATTGTTGCCCTTCCCAATTGAAATAGTTTTTCTTTTCATTTAGTTCATTTTTTTATTTTTTTCAATAAAGATGAATCTTCAGTGTTGACTAATGTTAGAATGAGTGTTTTTTAACTAAATAATAAACTATTAATAGAAATCATAAGATTAAAATAGTGTTATGCTAGTATTATTTATATACTAATATTTTTTTACAGTTTTTCTTAGATGCTCTTTATATTTCTCAGATCACAACTAAAATTCTCAAAAATACTTGTTCAACCTCCACGTCATCTAGTCACCTGTGCACATCATAAAAGCAATTTCTTCTTGTTTTGAACAAATTGCCAATGCTGTGGTTGTTCATGCAGTTATATACAATTTTCTGATGTTTCCTACAATATCAATTACTTATATTATGTTGATTAAAATATATCATACTGATTGGCTAGTCTTGACCCACAAAACATCTAGACATTAGTTCATTGCATAAGTTTTATTAAATTAAATGCAAAATGTATGTTAACATAAACAGTCAAACATATTTTCAATACATTTCTATTAGATTTTTTTAGGAATTCCACAGGTAGAGCTTGAATTTAACTAATGAAGGGAAATGTAAAGTGTTAGATCAACCAATGATCACAACCAGTTCTCTGCTCAGAGGTGCATCTCAATTGGAAAGAGTATATATACAGTGGGGGGGGGAATTATTTGATCCCCTGCTGATTTTGTACATTTTCCCACCAACAAAGAAATGATCAGTCTATAATTTTAATGGTAGGTTTGTTTGAACAGTGAGAGACAGAATAACAACAAAAAAAATCCAGAAAAATGCATTTCAAAAAAGTTATAAATTGATTTGCATTTTAATGAGTCAAATAAGTATTTGACCCCTTCACAAAACATGACTTAGTACTTGGTGGCAAAACCCTTGTTGGCAATCACAGAGGTCAGACATTTCTTGTAGTTGGCCACCAGGTTTGCACACATCTCAGGAGGGATTTTGTCCCACTCCTTTTTGCAGATCCTCTCCAAGTCATTAAGGTTTTGAGGCTGATGTTTGGCAACTCGAACCTTCAGCTCCCTCCACAGATTTTCTGTGGGATGAAGGTCTGGAGACTGGCTAGGCCACTCCAGGGCCTTAATGTGCTTCTTCTTGAGCCCCTCCTTTGTTGCCTTGGCCGTGTGTTTTGGGTCATTGTCATGCTGTAATACCCATCCACGACCCTTCAGTGCTTCAATGCCCTGGCCCTGACGGTACATAGCCCTGTCCATCGTCCCTTTGATGCGGTGCAGTTGCCCTGTCCCCTAAGCAAAAAAAAAAAAACCAAAGCATAATGTTTCCACCTCCATTTTTGACGGTGGGGATGGTGTTCTTGGGGTCATTGGCAGTATTCCTCCTCCTCCAAAAACGGTGAGTTGAGTTGATGCCAAAGAGCTCCATTTTGGTCTCATCTGACCACAACACTTTCACCCAGTTCTCCTCTGAATCATTGGCAAACTTCAGACGGGCCTTTACATGTGCTTTGTTGAGCAGGTGAACCTTGCAGGCGCTGCAGGATTTCAGTCCTTCATGGCGTATGTGTTACCAATTGTTTTCTTGGTGACTATGGTCCCAGCTGCCTTGAGATCATTGACAAGATCCTCCCGTGTAGTTCTTGGCTGATTCCTCACCGTTCTCATGATCATTGAAACTCCACGAGGTGCGATCTTGCATGGAGCCCCAGTCTGAGGGAGATTGACAGTTATTTTGTGTTTCTTCCATTTGCGAATAATCGCACCAACTGTTGTCACCTTCCCACCAAGCTGCTTGGCGACGGTCTTGTAGCCCATTCCAGCCTTGTGTAGGTCTACAATCTTGTCCCTGACATCCTTGGACAGCTCTTTGGTCTTGGTGGTGGAGAGTTTGGAATCTGATTGATTGATTGCTTCTGTGGACAGGTGTCTTCTATACAGGTAACAAGCTGAGATTAGGAGCACTCCCTTTAAGAGAGTGCTCCTAATCTCAGCTCCTTAGCTGTATAAAAAACACATAGGAGCCAGAAATCTTGCTGATTGATAGGGGATCAAATAATTATTTGACTCATTAAAATGCAAATCAATTTATAACTTTTTTGAAATGCATTTTTCTGGATTTTTTGTTGTTATTCTGTCTCTCACTGTTCAAATAAACCTACCATTAAAATTACAGACTAATAATTTCTTTGTCAGTGGGCAAACGTACAAAATCAGCAGGGGATCAAATATTTTTTTCCTCACTGTACAGTGCATGCATAATTATTAGGCAAGTTGATATTCTGATCATATTTTTTCCAGGTGCATTTTACCAATTCCAAACCACATCAATCTTAATAACTGCTATTCTTTTTGTATATAATAATTTATAAATGATATATAATTGTCCATGTAGGCTGGAAGTGGAAAAACTCCTTATATTCAGGTGTGCAGAATTATTAAGCAGGTTTTCTTTTACAGATAAAATGAGCCAAAAAAAGAGATTTAACTCAAACTGAAAGTCAAAAATTACTAAATGCCCATGAGAAGGATGCAATACTAATGCAATACTAGAATTTCCAAAGTTAAGGCATGACCTTTAGACAGTAAAATGCTCACTCAGCACGGTCAGAAAAAAAAAAAACAGGTGGAGAAGAAAAGACACGTTAACTGCAAAAGAATTAAGGTGAAGAATTAGGTGTGAAACCATCAAGAACCATTTAAGTCTCCAGCGCCACCATTTTCCAAAACTGCAACCTACCTGGAGTCTCCAGAAATGCAAAGTGTCAGGTTCTCAGAGACTTTGCTTGGGTAAAAAATCCTATAAAAAAAAGACCTTCACTTAATAACAATAAGTATTGTGAAATACACGAAGAGTGACTCTTGAAGGACCAGCATCACATCCCCTTGTACCACTCTTTCAAGAATTCATCTTCCAGAATCTGGCAGTAAGTTTAAGAAGATAAATTCTTGAAAGAATAGTAAGAGTGGTGGAGAGAGTAGTATTACAATTTGTTACAATTTCTGACAATGCAAGAACAAGAAGGAAACAAACAAGGTCAGAAAGAAGAAGAGTACGGATGTGTGATGGAAAATTAGGGAGGCAAAACAGACACAAACATAGGCATGTTTCCAATGAAATAAATGGACTTTTGTGGATCATGTTCTTAATCATGACCTTACAATGGCCAAGGTGGGTCGAAAGGTGCAGCTGAATGTTGGAAGAATAACCATTTCCTCAGTCATTCAAGCATTTCATAGACAGAACAGCTAATTCAACAATGTGCATTTTACGGTAGTACTGTATACTTACTGTAATGTTTCATAAATAGTAGTCCACTTGCACTTTACATTATACAGTGAATATACTGTATACAGACACATTCTGTAATACAAAAACTTGTACACAAAGAGCGAGAGAGAGTCTTGTCTCTTTCTTTTCTGTATTGCAATGACATTGTATTATTTGTTGTCAGACCAACTGTAAATGCGTATTTGTGAATCCTGTATCATCTCTTGCAATTCATATCCCATATACAGTAATGTGTAAGTTTGTACTGTTGAAATTGATATGTCATACAGAAAAAGTGCAGCCTTGTGCATTTTGTTGAGTATCAAACCATAGGATATAGGAACCATCAGAAAATACCGACAGAATTAGTGTCATTTCAATGAACGAAAATGCTCTTCCCAGCCATCTAAGAACATTTGACTGAGCTCATAATCCATAATCTAGAAAAAAAAAACAGTAAATGAGAAAGACCTGCAACAAATCTTTATTCGCCCCCTGCTGGTGAAGAGCATCACACAATGGTTCACAATAAAAAATGAGTGGTGGTAGAGATGAGCATTTATCTTCTCAACAGTCAATAAAAGCGGTTAAAAATAAAAGCAACAAATGATATATATAAATAGACACTTATGTCTGGAAAGAGGAAAGATATTTGTTTGTTTGTTTGTTTTGTTGTTTCCACGCAGTCCAGTAAGATACAGTATCTTCCACCAGTTGCGTGTTGTAGAAGAAGAAGCAGGATTTCATTTCAACAGCCTTGAACAGTCCCTGAAGTGTTGGGGAACGGCAGACCCTGATGCACTGAGAGAGTCCATGCTGCTGCTGTGAGAGTCAGGCAATCGATGCAGAGCATGATTACAGTCTGAAACATGCGGCTGTCATGAAGGTCAACAGTGACTGCTATCAAAGAAAATCCTTAGTG
>JAFVLL020043184.1:0-16716 GCA_021397915.2 Tor tambroides
CCCCCCCTCGTGCCCCCTCAAAAATAATGAGTGCATGACGCCCCTGGGGCTATTTATATCAGACAATGAGGGTCACATGACAAGAACCAACCAATGAGAAAAAAGACACATGACTAAGACAACCAGTGAGGACATGACACATGAACCAAGGAACCAATCAGAACATAACACACAGACAAGGGTAGCAAATAGGCTTGTTCGACTTCATGCAGCACCGCAAAGATCGGCTGCCGCCTGATAAAAGCAATGCATTCTGGTTAGAAAATTTGTCTGACTTTGATCGGCGCTGCAGCCGCCTTACGATCACATGTGCCATCAAAGTACCGCAAGAGCAAAACAAGACCAGCCACCTAGGTCAGGCGCCGCAGTTGCTCAAAATCAGCTGCAAAAGCCTTGATGATGACACACTTTATTCTCATTGGTCAGATTCTGTGATGACAAGGACCACGTGTGTTGCGTTTAACAATTCAATTCCAATAATGCTCACAATCTGTGTTTTTATAACAGTAAAGCTTTTGTAGTGTAGTTGCACTGTTATATTTAGTCACATTTATCAAAAAAACACTGAAAAGCATACATACCCCCACTTTATTGTTATTTAAATAGTATAGTATATGTTTATGTTGAACTTTATTCATGAACAGATGGCGCTGTATTAAGCAGTATATAAAAAGTTTATTATTAATTTATTAATTTATTTCACTTCCTCTGATAGAGTATGCAAACACCGCGCGAGCATCATTACCATGAGCAGAAACTGTCCGACTTGACGTCTCTGCTTTTAATTCCGCCCCGACTGCAAGCGGCTAGTCTCGCCAGCCGGTGGCAGGCTAGTGTAGTTCATCTCGAACAAGCCTAATGACATGATCACATGAGGGGCTAGGAACACATTATAAACTGATAAACCAGGAAGCTAAACTAAGAGCATGAATACAAAGCAAAAGACCTGAACACCAACAAAACCCAAAACCAACTGTGACAATGTGTCAATATAAAGCCGAGGACCAAGTAAAAGTTCAGTTTAAATTCAGTCTCTGTGTTAAAGATTAAATGCTACTTGGTGTTGCACTAATATATATTTTATAGTTTTCTTTGTGATTTACTGTACCATACATATGCTGAGCTGAATTATCTATTTATGTCTTTTGTGCTTGATATGTGTTGATGAACTTTTGAACATCTAATACTTGCTCTATGAATTGGAAAATTGTTGTATACTTCGAACTGTAAATAACAACTTTATTCCTGATTAAAATGACTTTACTTTCTTTCACACTTTCAGGTGATGAAGAAGCACCAGGGCACACAGCCATCTTTGCAAGTGTAGTGGCAGCTTTGGTTCTACTGGTGTTCTTGACCCTGTTGGCTGTCTACTACATTAACACACGTCCAACTGTTGCTCCTCCTTTCTACCTCATGCAGGTAAGCACTTATCTATCTATCTATCTATCTATCTATCTATCTGTCTGTCTGTCTGTCTGTCTATCTATTTATCTATCTATTCATCCATCCATACAGTTTAAACTCTTTTACTATAATTGTAAGCTGTTTGTGGTGTCTCTTATTCACAGCGTCACACCAATAACTATTGGCCCTCCATGAAGTTTCGGAATCAAGGATGCCATTCCAGCTATGCTGAGGTTGATATTGGGGGTTATGAAAAAGAGGGGTTCATTGAGGTGGAGCAGTGCTGAGCAGGCAGGACTTTCTGTGTAATGCATGGACTAAAGAAAGAGTTATTTGTATTTTTTCTTGAATGATTATAGGATCATGGACAAATGTGCAATGAGAGGCTGTCACTGTTGAGGGATTATGTGAGAGTTTTTATAACCATTTAAAATATCATTTGAGAGTTTTGAGAGCTTTTCTCTGTCTCTGTCTCCCCAAAGTTGGCAGCCATCTTACAACACCTTTTATGCTGTTGTTTATAGTAAAGGAAGTTTTAAGTTCTAAGATGTACTAATTGTAACAAAGACATTGTGATTGTGACCAACAAATCTACTAGCTACACTGTTAGACATTTCAAAGGGTTTTTACAATAACTCATTGGCAACACTGTTGCCAGTAAGTTACTGTAATTAAGATTTACAGTAGCAAACTGTATTTGATTTGCAGTTGCAAACTGTACTGTTTTACAGTAAATTACTGTAAAAATAATCAAATTCATCAGTATACTACTGTAATTCATTCATTTTAATATAGATTTCATTAGATTTTATCATTTTTATATAGAATTCATTTTATTTTTACTCTACATAGGTACTACTGGCATTCAATTAAAACAGACACAATAATTACAAAATATCAAATTCTTTATTTAAAACATTGTATGTATAACACTTAAAAATACAGTCTTCCAATGCTGGAACAGTGCATCTTCACCATTTCTCCTGTCTTAGGATGCTTTGCAGTGCATTATGTTGTATCCTCTGGATTTATCCTCACAAAAATACATAGCCATCTGCAAAACCCAGGTGCTGCTCCAAAACGTGGCCACCACCTTTGCTCACCATCCACTTTGTTAGTGACAGAAATCTGAAAAACAAGAAGTAGAAATGACACACTTTTTAAAAGGCAAACCCCATATAAAATACACAAACCTCTCAAAACCATATAGTTGTTCTCTTACCATGAATTATCAGTTTCAGGGTGGCTGGCTGGCATGCTCATGTCTTACTTGATGCTTCATTGCAGTTGCCTTTGAAACACAAACACAAAAAATGCAGTAAATCTTAAATTTTATTAAAAACTGTAACAAACTAATTCTAAAACTAGAAAGGCAGCTAGCCATAAAACTTGTTTAACTTAGCTAACATACGATTTTATTTTCTCAATAGGCTACTGGCCAACATTAACTTCTAACACCTGAACAAAATTTCACATTAGTTAACTTAATGTTAATATAAGATAAGCATTGCTCATTAAAAATAATTTTAATTTGGTAACTTAATTCAATAAGCTGACAAAAGTCGTTTGTAACGACAGCGCAGTTTATCATAGTAAAGTTTGTTAATGGGTAAATGTTACTAAACTGGTGTGCAAAAATCTGACACAAACACAGATAAACGTACATATATTTTTACCTTGCTTGCTGGTCTTATTCTCTCGTAAGGTGCATCGATACACAGTGCAGATGTCCTCCGGAGCTCTTCCACTCTAGCGGGTTCATCCCCAGGCAAAACCCGCGGCGCTGACCCGCTGCTTCCATATCTTCCTCGGATGCGAGTGGCGTGGTGTGGTGCAGTACGACTCAAAAGACAATATAGAATCTATTATACTATCTACAGTGGATGCGGACAGTAAAGTGATGTCCCGGTATATTTCTGACGTACAGATGTACTCCAAGCACTCGTGCTGTTTCTGACAGAAAGGACAAACGGATTTTCCCGTCATTACAAGTGATGTAACACATCCAGTGTAGTCAGTCCCAAGCTGTTCCGGTGTTGTAGACACGGTGTTGGGCAAATCGTGTCATTCCAAATGTAAGAAATGAGGAAAATAAAACAACCTCAATAGAATGGTGCCAAAGAGGCCGTTACGGCAAATACAGTAGTATACAGAAATTTAAAAAAAAATACAGTAAGTCTCTGTATGTGGGGTTTGACGTCACAGAAAATTCCCATGATGAAAAGGGTATTGCAGTTATTTACTGTAAAGGGAATTTGCAGTATTATACTGGATGATATACAGTAAATAACTGTAGAAATTACCGAACTGTCTAACAGTGTACACTCCGTGAGAATGAGATGTGTGTTAGCCAAAATGATTGCAAGTTAATGTACAGTGCCACATATCTTTATAGATTTTTTTTCTTTTTCTGTTTTTAATACATTTTGTATTGAGTTGTGTTCAGTGGATAAATGTTGCATAATACTCAGTTTGCCACATGGACTCGACAGCACGTTAATTCAAATAGCTTACTCTAGTATTAATGATAGACTATGTAATACCACACACATTTTTTTTTTTTTTTTTTTTGCCCTGTTAAATTTTGCCCTGTCATTTAGTCATAAAACCAAAACTCAATTTGCACATAAAATATTAATGAAATGCACAAATAAATGCAACAACTAAATTTTAAAAGTAAATTTAAAAGTTTAATGTTTCATTTTGCTTTTTGGAGAATTTAATAACTGTATTTCCAAAGCTGTTTGTGGAGATGTAAAGTAAAATGTTTCCCTTCTAACAGATTATCAGACATTAGAAATCCGTGTGACCAAAACAAAAGAAAAGTTTGCTGTTTTCATTGTGTTAACTGCCATTGAAGTGTTGCATTTGCAACATACAGTATGCTTATTGTAAAACAATGAAAATAAAATGAGATGTTTTGAAGAAAAAAAAGTTGTGTTTTCTTTGGCAAGCAAAGGATAACTAGCTCGTCTGTTCAGAAATGTAGTTGGATCTGCATCACTAAGATGTATAAACAGTGACACCTGCAGGCCGGGGTGTTAAATTCTGTAGTTTATTGATGTTGATGATTGACCAACAAAGTATAAATATATGAAATCCATTCCTAAACTGTGTGCTGTGCATGTTTTAAATCCATATAATTAAAAAAAAAAAAAAAAAAAAAACAAGTACATAAGATAGCAGGGGGTACCCGGATTTCAACTGAGGACCTCTTGATCTGCAGTCAAATGCTCTACCACTGAGCTATACCCCATACAACATGTTTGACAATAGAATTTATAATGTTTTTGTAATCATGTTAATATTAAAATGTATATAACAGTCACTGTTAAATGATTTCTCTCAGTGCTCAAACTCTCAGCCCCTTCGGTGTAATGCACGGCTGTGGGAAGAGAGCACAGACAAAGTCCTAACCAGTGTTGGGGGTAACAGTTACGTAATCAGATTACTTTTTAAAGTAACTAGTAAAGTAATGCATTACTTTTTTAATTTAGAAGGAAATATCTGAATTATTTTTTCAAATAAGTAATTTCAGTTACTTTTTTTCCCCCATGTATTGACTGACAGCTCTCGCGTTGCCTTGTTTATAAAGACATCATAAAGACATCTCAAACAATGTCATCTTTGCATTAAAAATAACATAACTGAGCAAATGACACTTAATGACAGTTGTCATAAACATGCATATTGGAGACTTTGTTGCCAGGATTTGAACAGTATGTAAAGACTCAAACAAGAAATAATAATATCCTTGATAAGTGCTTCGTGAATGTTAAGGATGCTTATGTGTCAAAGAGTATGCCACCAATTTTAAACTCTGACCATAATGTTGTACATATGATTCCTGTGTACAGGTCCAAACTCAAAAAAAGCAAACCAGAAAAGAAATTGATTAGATTGTGGGCGAATGAAAGTATACAACAACTGAAAGCTTGTTTTGATTGGACCAATTGGGACGTTTTTGAGGAAGGCTCACTTGATGAAAGAACTACAGTGTTAAATGACTATATTAACTTTTGTGTGGATCTGGTCATACCCACAAAAGAGATTATAGTTTATCCAAATAACAAACCATATGTGACGAAGGACATTAAAGAAGTTATAAATTTGAGGAAGGTAGCATTTAGGAATAAGGATATTAAGGTACTTAAACAGAAAGAGAGTTAAAAATTAAACTAAAGGAAACAAAAGAAATTCATAAGAGGCGTTTGGAGGAAGCCTTTAAGACTAATAACACTAAAAAGGTTTGGAACATCATGAAAACAATGACTGGATTGTCATCTTCAAACAAATCTATTGTAACTGATAATGAATTTTGTTTTGGAAATGAATTAAATGCTTTTTTTGCCAGATTTGAATCAAAAGGTTCATATGGCAAATGCACTGAAATAATAGATACTGTGGCTCTGTCATCATCAGACAGAATTGTAATCGAAGTCGAGGATATTAGAAAAATGTTTCAGTCTATAAATACGAAAAAATCAGTTGGTCCAGATGGATGTAGTGCAGGTCTTTTAAAGAATTTTGCACATGAATTGGCTCCAGTGTGGCAATCAGTATTTCAAGCCTCAGTTGATACACATACTGTCCCTGTGATGTGGAAGACAGCATATATAAAACCGTTACCTAAAATTTCATGCCCAAAAGAATATAAAGATTTTAGACCAATAGCCCTTACCTCAGTAATTGTGAAATGTTTTGAAAGATTGTTACTCCAGCACTTGGTTAGGATGGTTGACCATAGACTTGATCCCTGGCAGTTTGCTTATAAGAAAGGTTGTAGTACTGAAGATGCAGTTGCTGCTTTGGTGCATATTATCTCTAAACAGTTAGACAAATCCAATACAACTATAATAACTGTGTTTTTAGACTTTTCGTCCGCATTCAATACCATAAAGGTTGACATATTGGTGTCAAAACTTGTACAGCTGGGTGTAAATCCCTATTTGATTCGTTGGTATATCTCATTCCTTACTAATAGAGTTCAGAGAGTTAAAGTGAATAAAACGTTGTCATCCGCTATCATAACAAATGTCGGAGTACCCCAAGGTTGCATCAGTTCTGCCATACTTTTCACCTTGTATACAGATGACTGCTGAGCTGACATGTTAAATCAATACATTTTAAAGTATTCTGATGATACCGTTTTAATATCTGTGTTGAATGACAGGGACAGTCCTGGGTTTCATCAACAGGGTGTAACTAAATTGGTAGAATGGTGCAAGAATAATGATCTTGTCATTAATACAAGTAAAACAGTAGAGATTATATTTGGGTCTAAACCTGACACTAATATAACGCCTGTTTTTATTCATAATAGAAAAATCAGACAGGTCAAAACATACAAGTATTTAGGAGTAATGATTGACAATATGTTATCATGGAAAGATCATATTGATGCTCTCTGTAAAAGAACAAAGCAGAGAATATACTTTCTTCGCCGTCTTAGGTCATTCGGAGTAAGAAAGCAGATTCTTTTGTTGTTCTTTATGTCTGTGATAATGAGTGTACTGCAATATTGCAAATCCATTTGGTATAGGAGTTTGTCTGTTATGCTAAAAACAAAGTTGTTCAATCAATTAAAAATTTGCTCAAGGATTGTAGGTCAGCCCCTTGAGAAGCTATATGACTCAGCTTATTATAATAATTTGTTAAGACTGGCTAATAATATAGTTTCTGACCCTAATCATGTCTTGTTTAATGAGTTTGAATTATTACCATCAAATCGGAGGTACAGCGTCCCAAAATTCAACAAAGTTAGGCTGAAACACTCTTTTGTGCATCAGGCAATCTTAGAGTTCAATAAGAAACTTAATAAAAAATCATGAGTATTGTGAACATGGTGTAGTTGTACAAGCGTAGTAAAGTTGTAAGGTGTAATGTATTGTTTAAGGGTGTGCAATGTATAATATGTTCTGCTTCTGTATGGATGAAGTGTATGTTGTTGTTTAAGGATGTTGATTGTCGTAGACATAGATACTATCATGCAAGAAAAATTTCAGACTCATCTGACAAAGTGTTATATCATATCATATCATATCATATCATATCATATCATAAAACCTCCTTCATATTCATGACATGTGTCATGTCATGATTATGAATGTGTCATGTCAGTTTTATGCACACCCCTTCAAGTAAAGTGTTACCAAGCACACCACGACATATGCTTTTAAAGGAATAACCCACCTAAAAATGAAAATTTGCTGAAAAATGGCTCACACCAGGCCATCCAAGGTGTCGGTGACTTGCTTTCTGTTAGGAGTTAGGACTTCAGTTTGGTTGTTTTCTGTTTCATATATCTGTTCCTGTTTTCCCTTATTTGGTTTTGTTCCAGTTTTCCTCATTAGTTCTTTATTAGTTAATTAAGGTTAGTTCGGTTCACCTGTGTTTTGTCCAACCTGGTCTCACGGAATTCCGTGTAATGACCACGGACTCTTAACCCCCGAATCCGTGGTGGCATCACGGAATCGCCGAAAATTCCGTGATGGGCTCACAGAAGTGATACCAATGTAAGTCAGTGACAGGCATCAGCCGTGGTCCACGCACGGATCCACTGGTTCAACACCAGCGCTGCCTCGGACCACGTAAAAGAGTGACTCCGATGCAGTTATATTTGTATATAAATTTATACTTTCACTGGAGCACCTAACCCACCCCTACCCTAAACCTACCCACTTCTGAACAATATAAAACACACAGCTAAATATAAGTGCAGTCACAGGTATTTATTGCAAAAACTGACCATAAACAAGCAGCATAAAAGCATTACAAACAAGTCGTGTTGCATTCCAAGTCTTCTGAAGCCATACGAAGTCTTTATGCGAAGAAGAGAGTAAAACACAAGCTTTTAATCGCTGAAAATGATCCCGTTCCGTTAACGTGCTCACATCTCATTCAAAAGATACTCCCGTCCAGTAGCATGACGCAATCGATCACGAGACACGCAAGAGCCAATGGCATTTCACAACCAAAGCTGACGTAAGGCTTCTTCTGGCGGCATTAGGCTTGTTTGAGATGAGCAAAATCTGCGCAGAACCGATCACCGGTGATCACCGCGAGGTGCATGCCGGTTAGAAAATATCCATTCACATCGCCTTGCTCTGATGTCATGCTGACGTGTGCAAAAAAAACTCTCTGGCCAGGCAGGCGGCTGTGTCGGATTGAGCAGTCGCGCGCAGTTGCTCTCCACTGGCCTCTTGTGACAAAAAGCATGATGGAAACGACTGACTGGCGACACAGCTTAATGCTCATTAGTTCAGACAACCGTGATGCTGCGTTCTCTTCAAAAAATGTTTATTTTTAATCTGATTCATGCTATTATGTATTTAAATTGTGCATGAATATTTTCAAACACTATGCCAGTGCGATCTCTGTGTGAGATGTGTGATTGTTGTCATATTTTCTATAAAAATCTAAAAAATACCTGTTTGAATTAAAATAAAAATGGATGATAAATACGCCTTTAGAAGTATGGAATTAAATAGCAAGCACTTTGAGGTCTTGTTCATCATATTTATATTCATAAGCAACAGAACTGAAATTATATCATGTTTATCAGCAGCACAGCATATGAGTGAGAATAGCGATATCTGCCTTTGATCTCGTTGGTATCACTGTTCCACTTGGAGAGGGCAGAACTGTCCGTCTTGACTCGCTGTCCTCCTCCCCTCACTGCAGACGCCTACTCTCACCTACATTTCAGGCGAGGCGAGGCGCATCTCAAACAAGCCTATTTTTTGAATTTACGCACAGAGACTGCAGCACATAGGAAGAGCTTTACGGCGGACGGAGACGGCGATCGCGTCTGTTCCTCTCACAAATCAATCGTTTTGCCTCGGAAGATTAATACTTTTTGAATAAATTATGACGGTAGTTGTATCTGCCTGCTATATCTTGTGTTTTATTGACAGATGGTAGGTTTAGGGGCAGGGGTTGGGTTACGTGCTCATAAATGTGTAATGTAATATAAATAAAACTGTTTTGACTGTTTACATTGAAAAATCACACCCCAACATATATGCAATAATGGCAATGTTGTTACCCAATATATAATTTAATTATGACGATAAAATTCCCAGTATCGCGTCGGCATATTGACGCTAAGGGTTTCCTATTTAAAGTGTTGAACCAGTGGATCCGTGCGTGGACCACGGCTGATGCCTGTCACTGACTTAAATTGGTATCACTTCTGTGAGCCCATCACGGAATTTTCGGCGATTCCGTGATGCCACCACAGATTCGGGGGTTAAGGGTCCGTGGTCATTACACGGAATTCTGTGAGATCAGGTTGGTTTTGTCATTATCTCGTTTACTCCTTTGTTTCCGTTTCTTTATAAGCATTCAGTTTTGTCTTAGTCTTTGTTCAGTCTTAACGTTATGTTGAAGTTGTATAAGTTGTAATTTAAAACCTTTATACCATTAAAAAGCCTAATTGCCCTGAATCCCCCATCTTCCTGCCTTCCTTGTGGACAACTCGTAACACTTTCTTCAGCGGAACACAACTGGAGAAATTTAGTTTTCGTTTAAAAGTCAAGCAGTGGAAGTCAGTAAGGAAAGAAGGTTCAAAAAGCAGATTCATGCAACAACAAAATAATCCTAGCAACTTTAGCTGATACACTGAGGTCTTATAAAGTGGAAGGATCTTTCTGTTCAAGAAATTAAATTTTATTTATAATTTATTGATTGACAACATTGCTTCTGAGCAAGGGACATTTTTGGGATGGGAATATATATATATATATATATATATATATATATATATATATATATATATATTAGTGGTGTCAAAATTAGCGCGTTAACGAATGCGATTAATTTTTTCAGATTAACGCGTTAAAAATATTTGACGCAATTAACGCAGGGGCGGGGCTAGGGTTGGCCACCCCATTCGCAGCTGCTGCCTCTGTCTCTTTTTTCTTGAAAAGGATTGCGTTTATTTAGATGCAGAACGTCTTTATGACCACATCAAAATTCAAAGGGGGAATAAACTTTCCAGACACGCGCTCTGCTTAGCCTCCGCATGAGGCGTGAGTCAAACGAGCGCGGAAAGGTACTGTGCTGTGCGCGCGCTCTTCAAATACAAGCACAAGGTGCCAGCGCGCGCTGTAGCCTGTATCATTTCATGTCAAACAGCGAAAGAAACTACGTTACTTTGTGCAATGTCTAAGTTATGCCGTCAGTTAAGGCATGACCTTACCAAAAATCGATTAAAGCTGCCTTAAAACTGCGTGCATGCATGCAATATGTTATATATGCGTCACATTTAAGAACATGTTGCTGAAATGGTTTTAAAAACTGTCCTCGGAGCACCCCAGCACTGTCTCCTCATCCAAAACTGCCCGATTCAACTCGTCCGCTCATAGTAGAGACTTTAAGACCTGAAGTGTGTCAGAAAAGGTAAAGAGAGTTGCATGTCAGATCCACGTCATGTTCAGCAGCAGCAGCTTTTAAAGCTATAGCAGGCAAATAAATAACCAGCTGCTGTGATGTCTATTAATCCAAGAACCAAAGAAAAAAAGAGGAAATCAATAACTTTTATAGCTTTCAGGGTTTCATCTATATTTAATTTAGATTTTAGTGTTTGGTAAGTATTCATTTTCTGTATATTTCTGCTGAAGCGCACAAGTAGCTAAATGTGTAATTTATTATAATAGGTTCATGTGATGATTGTTTTAAGTTCACTTAAATTAGAAGTTAAGTCTAATAGATGTAAAAATTTATAGATCTAAATTATACTGTAATGCTGACTGGCTACAGTCAATGGTTAAATATTCAGGGGAAAAAACTATTTTATATCAGTAGTACTGATATCAGGGATGCTGGCCTTCAATCATAAAACAGATGCCATTAAAGAAATATTAAAAATATACTGTCTTTATGTTGTTTGTACATTGTACATTGTGGGAGGTGATCTAGGAATATTTTTTATAAAAGTATATTTAAAAACTTTAATGTTAGGTGGAATTAATCGCGATTAATCGCGATTAATTTTAGAAAAATGTGCGATTAATTAGTTAATTATTTTTAATCGATTGACACCACTAATATATATATATATATAAAACATTTGTTTATTTAAATGTGTTGTGTCACCAACGGGAATGTTGGAGTTGGCCAAACTAAAAGAACAGACCAAGATGGATCGACAGAAGAATGAACACCTTGAGGACCGCATTAAATACCTGGAAGAGGCCAACCGTGAGCTAAAAAACGACAAGGAATTCCTGCTTCCACAAATTAAGGCAGCCCCCAGGGCACTTGCATCTACTGGTAACTCAGGTACATTAGCAACACAATTACTGTTATTCATGCAGTTTTAATTGTTTGTGAAAGTCATAGAGGACAGAGAAACTGTGATAGAGCCACTATCAACTTTTCTTTCCTATCTGGTGCATTCATCACAGCACACAGAGCAAAAGTGTTGCTAAGTTTAATTTTAAGTGCAAACTCCCTGAAGGGCATGCAGCAAAGAGCTGTCATTGTGGAGTCACTGGAAATTACTGATTTAATGGTGCAGAGATGGAGTTAAGATCACTTCTTCTTTCAAATTTAAGTTGCCAATCGCTGTAGGGGCTTTAAATAGAATATAGTTACTCATCTTCACTCTAAAATCCATTATAAATGGATTTTATAAATGGCTAAATTGAGTTTTCATTCCTTGCCACAGTAGCCTTTGGCTTGCTCACTGGGGATCAATTAAACTGTAGTTATCCCTCATCCGTCCCTCAGGTCAAAATGACCCAAGAATTTTTTTCAAAGATTTTTTAAAAATCGAGCGTTGATCGTTGTGATACGAGACTTCTTGACTTTTGTCACACTTGCACCGGGAACACACACAAAAAAAATTGGAGCGGATTCGAAGATGTTAAGTGGGTGTTACAAAAAAAGTAACAAAAGAGTCCTCATGGGTCAATTTGACCCCGGGACAAAAACATAGAATTGATTAAAAAACTGCGGATTTTTTGAGTGAATTTTGTCACTTGATCACAGAGCACACACAAAAATTTTAGTCGTTTGTTTGATGATTTTACGTAGGTGTAATAAAGCTAAAAAAGTGCCCCCTGTGGGTCAATTTGACCTGCTCCATTGGAATCAATGGAATTTCTGAAAAAAAACCTATTTTTTTTTGGGGATTTTACCATACAAAATCTGACACAATCCAGGAAAGATGCATACCCAAGCGAAGGAGAACAGACTGCAGAATGTCCTCAATGCAGAAAAAACTCACATATCCATACACACAGGCACACACACACACACACAAACACACACATGGTACACACACTCCCATAGACATGCATTATAACACAAATAATGTTTCTGCTGGGAAATTAATATCATTTTGACTTTTTTTGACCAAACACAGTTAAATTTGAGTGATGAGGTGAAGACCAATCATTTGATATCATATTTGTATTTTTAAATTTATCTTTTATATTTATTACATATTTATGAAAATTTATGGATATGCATATGTTTGGATTAAAATCCAGTATAAATTTGTATTTTTTTTTACAAAATATAAATTTTTAAATGTTTTTATATATATCTGAAAGCCTTGATATAAGTCTGAAAGCTAAAAAGTGGTGTAATTTCAAGATCTCACTCTTAGAGCTCAGTTGAGTATCTCCATGTAGGATTCCAGCCAGGAAGGCCCATCTAGTGGCTGAAAATATAAATGCCATTTTTTGTCATTTTTCACAGCCAGATGGCCTCAGAACGCTCAGGGACCCAGTTCCTGATGGATAATGTTTAAAGTGGAAATTGTGTCTTTGTTTTTTTTTTGGTGCAATCATGTACATGTAAATATGTTAATTTCCATACAAAAATCAGAATTTAAGGAAAATAAAATAAAAAAATCACCAAAAATAATAACAAAACCTACATAAATAATTAGAAAAAAAATTGAAAAAAAGATTTAAAAAAAAATTTCAGGACTGAAAAAAAAAAGTGTAACGTTGAGGGTCTTCGGGTCATTTTGACCCACGAGGGACTCTTTTGTTATAGGTTGGGGAGGGACGGATGAACTATAATAAATTAAATGTTTTCATAAATTAAATATATTATGAAATTACTCTTTAGTTGTCACGCTTCGCGGGGAGCGAGGAGAACACAGGAGACAAGGCGAACAATCAACATTCCTTTTAATGATGATATCACTGGGTAACACGGAGCACAGGGGTGAGACAACACAACGGGAACACACATGTGACATTAGTAGCCATCTGATTAGATTAATTTGAGAGGGGTGATATAGCTATGGTCTTAACCTATTAAACTGCTCCCCCCATTTTGGGCCTCACAGCAGAAAATGACCTACCTAAATTAAAATGGTAACAGTTCCTGACAACAGTGTGCTACACACACAATTTAGGTATCTTTGGAAAGAAGACACTTTAAGCTTTACTATCCATCCAGAGTTGATAATACTCAAAAAGTTAAAATGTTATAGACACTGAATTGCCTTGAAAAATGTTTTACCACACTGAATGGTTTTTTAATTTCATATACAAATATATGAAATCAGTCCTGGAGCAATCCAGAAAAGTAATGGGTTGAAAGTCACATGTCTCATGAGTTTATATTTCAAATTTGAAGAAGATACCATGAAAAATGAGATTTCTGCAACCATTTTCCTGAGACTATGTCTAGTATTGAAGAGTTCCACAAACTATTTTAGTCATTATACAAACCACTGCATAGTTTTTCAGTTATAAAATAATAGATAGAATTTTAGACATCATACAAGTGATTTATTTGAGCACTGGAAAAATACAATAAGAATAATTTCTTATTGTCAATGTTTTGATGTGTACCGCTAACACAAATTTAGCAAATACATTCATTATAAGCTTTCCATTGAAAAACAGCGCTCTATCGTCGATGCTTGAGGCTTAGACCTTCAGAATGATATATAGTTTGTCAAGATTAATTTTGTCCCGTTTCATTGAATCTATTCGTAAACAATGACACTTGCAAACAAAGAGCGTTCAGTGCACTGGCGTCCTGGTGCGGGTTATTAATAATATATTATAGACATTTTCATAGACACTTTGTGACTTGTGTAAAGCTGCTTTGAAACGATTTGTATTGTGAAAAGCGCAATACAAATAGATTTGATTTGGTTTGACTTGATTATATCCAGTGACAAGCGCTTCCAATAGCTCTCTGCTCTGGTTTCAAAAACAAGACTTTACATAAAGTTCCTTCAATCATCAACTACAATGAGAGCATTATAGAAGTTATCTGTAATAAAACAAAGCCTGTTATCTCTGTTCTTCTATGATACAGTGCTCTACTTTCAGATAGTACCCAAAATTGGGCCTAAACTGAGAAATGTAGCTTTTTAGGTTTTGGGACTTTGTTTATTAGGGGTTCAAGCACGTAGTGCTGAAACCCTATTGTAACTGTTAGGATTTTTAGGGGTTCAAGAATGCAGTGCTGAAACCCTATTGTATTTGTTAGGATTTTTTTATTAGTGGTTCGAGCACGGAGTGCTGAAACCCTATTGTAACTGTTAGGATTTTTATTATTATTATTATTATTAGGGGTTCGAGCACGCAGTGTTGAAACCCTCTTGTAATTGCTCAGATTTTTAGGGATTCAAGCACGTAGTGCTGAAACTATTACAGAGCGGCCAGGCTCTATCACCAGCCAATCACAGCGCACTCCCTCACCCGAGTTCTGATCACACGCACCTGCACATTGTTTGGACACTAATCACCTCTGCCATATAGGCACACACCTCACAGCACCTCATTGTCCGGTCTCGTTCATACAAAGTGGACTGCTCATGATATCACAGCGACTTATCTGCTACTTACCTCCTTGTGTACTTACCTCCAGTGTTCTCTCCAGCGTTGTCTCCCCAGAGTACCCCAGTCTGTCTACTCCAGTGATCTGCTACAGGAGCCTGCTACTCTGCCTGTGTGAGGTGTGTGTCCTGTTCCAAGTTCGTAGTATTCCTGTCAAAACAAAGATATCGAATCACCCTCTCATTGTACCCCAACTTGTCTACTGGATTAACTACTCACCGTATTCAGTCATCTTTGCTCTGCTGATCCTTAATAAACATCCATTGTTAATCTTATTCTCTGTTTGAGTCTGCTTCTGTAACAGAAACCCTATTGTAATTGTTAGGATTTTTATTAGGGGTTCAAGCACGTAGTGCTGTGAAACCCTATTGTAATTGTTAGGATTTTTTTTATTATTATTTTTCTCAATTAAAACTGATTGTGCAGACCAAACTGTAAGGAGACTAGAGACTTCAAACTTGGCCAGAAGGTAAGGCTCCCTGAGGGGACATTCTGACAACGTCTCGCCCCAATCGGCCTAACGGGGGCGCTACAGCGCAAAAAACTAAAATTTCAGACATTTTTGGCCATAGCTCGTACACAGTTTGTCATAGACTCAAAAGCTTTACATCGTTGCAATCCTTGAGTCAGCACGAACAAAGCCAGATTTTCTCTAAAATGTACCGTTTTTTCCACAAAATTGATTTATATCTGAGACCTACTTTTGCGAACTAGTTCTAGATTTTTTTACCTGATCGGAACCAAACCACTGCAGAAATACTCTCTGGACAGTGAATATCAATAATTATCAAAAAGTTGAAATTTTGTTTTTCGCGTGAAACGGTACGTCAATTAGCGTCTATGTTAATGTTAGCCAAATGTTAATTGAAGCATAACTCCTGAACGGAATGAGATATCTTAACCAAACTAGGTACACATGTGTATGAGCTCAATCTTTGGCAAAAGAAAAAAATTGTGCAGCTCTGCCACTAGATGGCGCTATAAGACTGAAAAAACTTTTAAAAAGCAATAACTAGGTAACCGTTGGTCCGATCAACTTGAAAATTGGTATGCATTGTCTCGGTCCAAAGGGGCACGAGTGTCTATGAGGACATTTTTGTATCTCAAAAAACATGGCTGCCATCGGCCAATGAAATTTAAGCACCTATTTGACAGGCTTAATGGAGGTCGATCGGAACGAAACTCGGTGGGCATGTTCAACCCATGGCTCTAAAGGTCTGTAAGAATTTTGAAAGAAATCGGCCACTAGTTGGCACTAACGAACTTTTTTGGCTCTGTATTCACATATGTCACACATCCACACAATATGCATATCATTTGATAGATCTCCTCATAATGCACGACTTTGCCTCAAGAACCCTTGCTGTCAATCAAATCATTCATTAATTATTTTCAAATATGTAAAAAAACTACTTTTGTGAACTAGTCCTCGGTTTTTTGCTCAATCTCAATCAAACCACTACAGAACAATTCTCTGGACTCTCTAGAT